>JAOTRI020048184.1:0-17585 GCA_028564885.2 Zoanthus sanctaehelenae
TCCCGTCCAGGGGGAGTCAAAGACTCTCATCTGCTTAACACTACAGAAACCGGAGATAAGCGCCGGCTCCATGGGCCTCTAGGCTCATATAAGGATTATTAAATTAATACACTACAGTAACTATTTTATTACATGGATAGCTGCAGCGTTTAAAGAGGATAACATAAGAAGGATTACTGATAATTCTATGGTTTTGTTGCAAATGGAATACAGCATCATTGCTGATCCACAAGGTGATATCGTTATAAACAATGCAAGGTATATTAAAACATTTACCTAAATCGCTTTCAAATATTTATGTAATTCAAATCACCTTTTAATTTCTTCTGGATTCCCACTTTGCATTGCTTGGCCAAGCTTGCGTTTCCAAACCTAGGATAATAAGGCAACAAAACTCATTTATAATGGTAATTGAACAGTACATAGAAACTATAGAGAAAATAATTATCTCCAACAATGACCTGTAGCAATAAAGTATCAAAGTAATATTTCTCATCTCCCTGCCTATATAAACTCTAAATTTTTTCTTTTTCTTCCCTTTACTCCGATGAAGGACTATATATAATGTCCAAAATGTCATAAGTATTCTCTTTTTATGGTGTAGAATTTACATTTTCATTACTAAATTATCAAAGTGCTGGCATCACATATCTGTTTAATCAGTACTTTGGTTGTAATATTTGGAAAGTACAAGAAGAAAAAACCGCCGAGCCGAAATTTAGCATTATTTTTGACCACCATTCAACGATGAAATATTGCTACGGTCATAGTCTCTATCTTCATACAATTAGCAATTGAACCTTTGAACCTTAATGTGATTGGAAGGCAGAAATCTTACCAAATGCACCAACATATTCTCCCTAAAGACTGTAATTATAATATCTGAAAGTGGGGATAAGCAAAGTCTTCCAACTGGTAAGATTGGAATGTTTACAAAAACTCGTTTGACTACTTGATAAGAGCTTGTGTGACATACATGATTCTTCATTTTGACACAGGCACTCTGCACCCAGTCACGATTGTATAAACAGTGTCTACATTTTAGAACAATATTGAACCAATAAGCAGTGCCCAGATTTTGTAAACTATTTTGTTTTCCCAACACGTTTTAGCTGTCTACAGCAATCTTCTTCAGGGGATTTACAAAATTACAACAATAAACCAACAATTTATATTCAGCACCAGTCTAGGAAAATCAGGAAATAACGAAACAACTGAAAATTGCTGTATGTCAATGTAAACATCACTTATTATTGGTGCTTACAGTTAGGCATAATAGCACTAAAATATTGCTTTAAAAAATAATGATTTCAACAAAGGGTGTTATATGACTTCCTCAAATATAAATAATATCCTCAGTTTCTCACCCACACTTTCTAAATTCTGCTTACCACAAGTAATGTTATTTTGACTTGCAGCCTTTTCAAAATGTTTCTGAGGAGCAGGTTATATTAAAGTTGGAGGCGGTTTTCTTTTTTCTTTTCTACTTGTTGTTAGTAAAAATAATACATTTTTTGACCGCAAGGAGACTGTCAAATTCTTAGAGGCGGCAGCTCATTGAGCCGGCAACTGGCTCATTTTGAGAAGGCTGGACTTGCATCTGTTAAAACATACCTTGAGGAGACCTTTGAACTCGTAGCGACGGTCACGAAATGCCCTTACAGTATCCACATAAAAGGAATTCTCCCTTTGGCAAATGGTTGTCTGCCGATTCTCTATTCGAGTAACTTTTGTCTTTCTGTATGCTTTATGGCAGTAGTCTATGAGATAGGAAAATTACACTACTGTTTTAATTCAAACACTATTGTAACTGACGCATCAATTTTGTACACTTTTTTTTTCTTTGTCTACTCTGGTAGCTATAAACATTAACCCTTTCAGTCCCAGTAGCTATCAGCACACAACTTCTCCTTACATAGCTCTTATAATATAAAACAATTTGTTAATGAAACAATGAGAATTGATCAACCAAAGCAAGCAGTTAAAGATTAATATTAAAATTCTCTCAAACTTGTTCACTGAAAAGTGTATGCTCAAGTTGGGAGAATTTAATAAAACTACTGGGATTGAAAGGGTTAATGATCTATCCTACTCCGGGCTCGACAAAATCCCCATCCAATTGTGAAGGACAAGAAGATTTTGTGGTTGTGCAAGTAAATTTTCATAGTTGTTTGCCCCATGGACAAGTGCTTAGCCAAAATAACCAATTGCCCTGACACGCTAAAAGTTGTCTTGGGCAAGTAAGAATTTAAGTTTTTGTCGAGCCCTGCTACTAGGCTAATTTTCTTAACGAGGGGTTAAAAATTACAGCAGCAACTTTCTACAGTATCTACAAATAAAGAATCATGTAAACAGTTACACATTGATCACTGCCTTGATCCTGAACTTTCTGAATAACTTTATGTTATGAAATTACATAAAGCGGTGTAAACAAAGAGGTACATCGTACGAGCCAAAGAGGTACATCTTATGAGCCAAAGAGGTACATCTTATGAGCCAAAGAGGTACATCTTATGAGCCAAAGAGGTATACTTATGAGCCAAAAACATTTCTCATAAAAAGTCAGGCT
This sequence comes from Zoanthus sanctaehelenae, assembly GCA_028564885.2. NCBI lineage: Eukaryota > Metazoa > Cnidaria > Anthozoa > Zoantharia > Zoanthidae > Zoanthus > Zoanthus sanctaehelenae. The sequence goes on from JAOTRI020048184.1 coordinate 2,570, forward strand.
GAATATTTTATATAAAATAATAAACTAACAAACAGAAAACTGATGAGAAGTAAACATTATTTTGGTACCAAAAACAGCAAAAATAACAAGACAGTGAACAATATTCATTTAGAAAACTCACAAAGCCTTAATTCCAGAAGATTTCTAAAAGTTCTCCATGGTAGAAAATTTCTTTTTCCAAGATCTAACCCCAAACTCTAGCTTGGAAAAAATAAAATGAAAAACTACACCATCAAAACAATTGTACGGTTCTTCAGCTTTCCATGCAATAAACAGTATAATATAATTATGAGTTAGATGCTTCTGCATATTTTGGTTTGTTTATATAACTGATTTTAAAACCTTTTCCACTAAATCCAAGGTGTTTTCCAGGAAATTAGGGAAATTATCTCTTTTTCCTGGAGTTTTTGTTTCCAGGAAGAAAATTTCAAAATTCCAGCAATTTAATGAGTTTTTCAGGAGTTCCAGTTCCAGGAGTTTTCTAGAAATTCCAGGACTTTTTCAGGAATTCCACAACTTTTCCAGGAATTCCAGGAGCTCTCCAGGAATGCAATGATATGCAGATACATAAAGGATTTATGACATACACTGCATTGTGTGAAATACCTAATTGTCATACCTGCTAATCTCTTCTTCTCTAAACTGGCCTGCTCAGCTAATGCCAGTGAGTGAAACGCCCTAGATGGGTCACCAGGCTTCAGTCCTGGGATCTTTTCAGCCTCCAGCTGCAGTTTGATTGTGTGGTACTCATTGCGACTTGCAGGCACTTGAATGGAGAGTATATGATACACACATTGGTTACACATAACATTTATACCTATTAATATAGCAATAGCTACTGCTGAGGGCTAATGAGTGAGACAAATAGGAACAACAGAACTGAGCTGTTCAAGCACAGAGAATTGGTGCACTCATTTTATTGGAAAAAATATATTTAACTAAAATAAATCAGCATCTGCTTAAATACATGTCTTGTATTGTATTATTTAGTTAAATTAAAATATTTTTGCATGAATTTTGTACAAAATTATAAACTTTTAAGATAACATGTTGTTTTGCATATTGAAATGTTTCTCCTTAATGGGATTTAATCTAATGTAAATTAATAACTCTAGTTGTAAGAAACATTTACAGCCAGTATCAACTTTGACATAAATATCCAAACTTACTAAATTCCCCTCTCCATGTCCAAGTCATTGACCTCTGACATCTTGATCCTGGTTTGTTGAAATCACAAGCTGCACATGTAGCCTCATCCACCATTGCTGATGGCTGAGAAAATAATAGTTGTTTGAGCACATCATAAAACACAATCAGCAATTTACAGCTGTACTGTTTCTGTTGCTGCTATTTTTGCAGCAACAAAAGATTTTGTTCAATCAACTCCCAGTTGAAAAGCTTGTTAACTGCTGGGCAAAGAAATTACAAACTATCATTTTGAGTGTCAGCCTTTCATATCTGAATACCACTTTTGTGATTTCACTAAATCAATGAAAAACGTCTTTCCACTTAATTTTCCATTCTTGTGAGACTGGCAAAACAGTATAGCAGTATCAGCTGCAAGCTATAAAACCTGTGATGAATAAGTGACGCCAATCCACTGAACAACATAAAGAAGTTCATTTAAATGCTGAAATTATGAACTGGCCAAGGCTTCGACAAAAGACAGTGACATAAGACAGTATCTGCATGAGACCTGCCACCATTTGTTTTTGGAAAAAATAACAAATTATTCATAACTTTTGAAGCACAAAGTTTCTATTGTCATGTTACATGCACTATATGGCCAGTGGTCATTGATTTGGACATACGGGAACTTGAACCTCGTAGTTGAGTTTTTTGAAAGTACTTGAAAAAGCTTAGCTAGTAGTTTATTGTTTATAGTTCACGAATTAGCTGAACATTGCATGGTGTCAGAAGTGTAAAGTATCAGAATGGACACATTATTTTTATTCAAGAATTGAAGAATGTATTTACTTGTACAGTGTGTGAAAAAATGATGAAGAAAAATAGGACAGAGGGCCTAATGGAACAGTTGGGTTAGAAGGAAACAGTGTTTCAGATGACAGAGTGAGATGATATTATGGGTACATGTGCTCAGGAGGTACAATGGGCATATTTTGAGAAAACCAAACTTTAAGGGAAAAAGGGAGCAAAAAAGAATTTGGAAAATGAAAGTGGAGAAGGAGATCGAGAGTGTTGGTTTGAAGAAGGATGCAATGAACTGAGCAATTAAATGGAGAGTGGGAAAAGAAAACAGTCCTGTCAGTAGAGTGAGGCAAATCTGGCCATTCTCGTTTATGGGGATAAATCTCGATCAAAATAGGATTAATGATGATAATGTATAACTATGTACAATAAAACAGGGAAAGCTATTACATAAAGAGTACCTGTAACCTATTTGTAAGTATAATGTTAGGGTACATTGCTCCAACATCAAGATGGTAAATTAAAGGGCTTTCAAGCCTAGAGGGTGTGTCTCGCAGATCTTCCAGTTCTTCCTTAACCTTTGCACAAACCTAGAAAAATCCCAATGGCATCAAACCAAAGAAAGCATAAAAGTTCAAAATAATTTTCTTCTGTAGTTGAAGTTGAACGTTGAATTAATGATACTTTCTCTAACAAAGTAATGATCACATTTTTTGTATTTCACCCAATTTTTAGCCGGTGAAAAATGTTCACGTTAGTGGGCAATATACTGTTAGTTGCTCCAGCTTATTGATAATCTTAAACTCTCTTTTAGGGTTCCTTGTTACCTTAACTATCGTTTCCTAATTTTTTTTTCATCTGCTTTCAAAATAAGTAAAAAATTGTAATGAAAAAGCTTTAAATTAACTATATGATCATCATAAATCTTGAAGGGCTTAGCAAACACTTGTAAAATTAATAAATAAGACAATTTCTTATAGACTTAACTACTTATAAAATAGTAGAATTCCAACACCGAAAACATTTAGGGAAGTTAAAAACACACATTCCATCTTTTCCCTGATAGGTTGTTTTAAATACAATAAATGTTTTAAACAAGTAAGTACAGTAACTTGCCTCATCAAAATTTGTGACAGTTTCAAATGGGATTTTCTCCTCATTAACAATTGCATGTTTCATTGTATCCTCGACAGTGTCAATTAGTTTCTGGAATGCTTCAGGTACCTAATGTAGAAAATACAGTTAACAATTATTCACCTAAGTGGAAGTGAATAGTTGTGGATATTTACCAAGCCACAAAGCAGTGAGAGGTAAATTATTATCCACTGCTTTCACTGACACTGAATTACTGTTTTAGTATAAGTACTGTATTTCTTGGCGTACAAGTCGACTCGGTGTATAAGTCGACCTCTAATTTTCAGCCCAAAAATGTGTAATTTTTAGAATAGTCGGCGTATAAGTCGACCCCCAAAACAGACACTTGTTTATTTGAAACGCTTAATATTTACTTCATACAATTGATTAAAAATAATTTATAACGTTTAAATCAAGCAAGTGCCATAAACTGATTCAGTTCAAGCAAATTTTTATGCACGTTGTGAAGGGGAAAAATTCGGAATAAACCCAGAAGAGAAATTGAACTTTGTTTACTGTGAGCTTCATTTGATATACAGACTATCGCATGACAAACACGACATTTGGATAGAAGTATCTGATCACAGGATAACGTGACCGGCACATAAGTCGAGGTTAATTTTTCGCCTATATTTTACGGGCCTAGAAACTCGACTTATATGCCGAGAAATACGGTAACTGATGAAGTTAAGAAGTCCTGCATCAGTTACCATCCGAGTTTCATCAGCTTCTGCAGGGCTATTAGCATAGCTTATATAATGACCATTTATAATAGTTTCAAGTGAATACTACTACAGGCAGATGTGGTTGGCGCAGTTGGTAAGATTTCTGTCTTCCAACCACAAGGTCCCAAGTTCGATCCTGGCACTTTGCCGAGATTTGAATATTTGTGTGGACTTCTTTTCCGCCTAAGCCAACTCAGCTTTCCATCCTCCCGGGGTAGGTAAATTAGTACCAGCATCTGCTGGGAGCTAACCTGCGATGGATTAGTGTCCTGTTCAGGGGGAGTCAAAGACTCTCATCCGATTAACACTACAAAAACCCGGAGATAAGCGCTGGCTCCATGGGCCACTGGGCTCGAAAGGATTTAGCTTTAGTACTACATTTACATGGTATTTCTGTACCAAAGTTATACTAATTTGCACATTTGCCATATTCCACAATCATTGTAATTTATATACTGTATTTACTAGTCACTGACTCATGTTACTGAATCACATTCGATAAATTTCTTGAGTCTCTTTTAAGCTACTTGCATTGCTGATATGCAGTACTAACTTAGTTATGTCAGTTTTCAAATTTCATTAGTCTTGAAGTGTTATCAACAACCGAGTATTACTGTTAGAGGGGGGCATGGGAAGTCTTGAACTGTCACCACAAAAAACATTAATGAACGTTAATGTGTCACTGCAAGAAAATTCGCTGAAACACCATGACTGCAACAATTTCTGTTCGCTACATGAAAGATCAAATAAGAAACCACAACACTGCAAATAATTTCATTTCACCGAACACCGTAGCACGAAAAACAAATCCCTATGTCCTCCTCCTGTTAGTATTAATTAGTAAGGTCAGTTTAATGGGAATCACCATTTAAAAAAAATAAATAGGCTGGCCTCGACCTGTGCACCAGTGTGTTCAATATCAATCATTGGGTTAACCATAATTGGAAATCCTTTAGAAAATGCTTTTGCCATGAAATACAGATTCGAATCGCTATCCATTAATTGTTTTGCGAGTTTTGCCTGATAAAAATTCTGGCAGGTCAAAGGAACCAAATAATGATAGTTTTGCTAATTTGTGAAACTAATGAATGGTATTTTGTAACTATTTGAAGTATGTACTAAGTAGATGTGTGCTGTGTTGGTGTTTCTACAATTACAAATTATAGAAAGTTTTAATAGACTACAGTGAGCACTCCAATTAAGTTGCCTTTTGGCGGCCATAATTTTTTAAAATGGTCATCAAGGATATCAATTCAGTCGCCATATAATTTTTTTAAAAGAATGGCATTTTTGTTTTTGATCTTGTGGTCATACATCTGGAATTCAAATAAAAACAACCTGATTGCAAAAAAGGAGGTCGGCAAATTGGTGAACATCAGTTTTGACAGTTTTGGTTGCCAATATTCAATCTACTTGCTATGGCAACCAATTAGGTCGCATCTTGGAGCATTGCTGCAGTTAAAAAAGAATTATCATCTTGCAGTGCCACTCCATTTACTGTGACAAAGGACTGTGTGTAAAAAAAAAACCAATTATTTTGAAGCAAGAGCCTTCTCAATGCAGATATGTTTTTAATAAAATCACAACAATGAGCAAGTACTGATATAAAGAGTTAAGAGAATAATATAATTAATAAGACTAGCAGTAATCATAGATTAGTGAAGTGCATTCGATAGTTTAATGGTTGGATAGGATGGCGATTTTTCTAGCACTGTGGTAGAGGGGTAGAACTTAGTCCTATGTAACGACAGTTAACACAAACAAGAAGTCAAATGATAAACTGTTGACGTAATTTCATGGGAAGCTTACATTGGCTGAAACTAGACCCTCCTGGACCAGAGAAATCCAAGATCGCGTCGATTTGGATTCAAGATTATGATTGCGTTCTCCTAACGTTGAATGCAATAACAAAAAAAGAGCAAAATAGATGGATGAGAGATAAAACTTACAATGATACTGTAGTTCTGATAGGTGACTAGTTATACTGAGATCACTAGCGTAAGAAACTAAACAAAATCTCTGACCTGTGGTATCACAAACATGTTAGCGGTAACTCTGCATATTTGAAGTACAAATTCAGTTTAGAGAGGATGAGGATGAATTAAATAATTGATATATAAGAAAATCATTAGTAATTATATTTAATTATTTATTATTATTTACTATGTTGATGTAAAGTCTTCACATGCATGAACATATTTTTTAAAGAATAGTCAGTAGTGTTTTCTTTTGTTTTGTTTTTCTTAGAGATGCTGTCAGGTTTGAGTTTACCCATGAACTCCTCAAGGAACAAGAATCATACTGGAGGGGCAAGAAAGTACCACGTGACAGAAGGATTGCATTGTTGATGAGATGTGAACCAGACAAGTCTTGAAATAGAAGTATACACTGTGCAGACAGTAATACTATCCATCAGATGAGACTTGATGGGCAGGTCAGACATGGCCTACAAAACATGCCTGAGAAAATGCCATGATGCAACTGCTACTTGTTAGTTGTGAGGTCATCATCATCAATAATCCAGTTTTGATCCATGGTTTTATCTCCGTAAATGAGGGTGGCCGGATTTACCCCACTCTGCCAGCAATCTTTCCCACTCCCACACTCCATCTCACACAATTCATTGCATCCTCCTTCTTCAAACCAACACTCCTACTCTCCTTCTCCACCTGTGATCTCCATGTCCGCATCGGTTGTCCTCGCTTCCTCTTTCCCTTCACTTCAAACTCCAATGTTTTCCTCAAAACATGGCCATCATCCCTCCTTAACACATGCCCATACCATCTCATTCCATTCACCTTTGCCATACATGTATGAATCACTGTTTGATCCTTTAATAACAACATCTCCATTAGGTCTTCTGTCCTCCTTCTCTCCACCAGTTTCGCACCACACATTGCTCTCACTATCACTGTCTCGGTTCTTTTCAAAATTGCCATCTCATTCTCCCTCAAACACCATGTCTCACTCCCATATAACATAACCGTGACCGATAAATCATTCCTTTCATCTGCAGCGAGAACCTTTTTGAGTTCAGCAACTTTCCACATTCCTTGAACTTCACACAACCAATTCTCTTTCTTGCCGTTACAGCTGCCTCTCAACCACCACTTGCGTTCACTCTCTCTCCCAAATAGCAGAAACCTCTCACTGATTTCACCTCTTCACACAACTCCTCTACAGGTACCACAAATCCATTAACCTGATTGTTGCATCTTCCACACACAAAATCTCCCCCCAACCTCGTGGTCACTTTTTTTACTTTTGCACATCTTCCATGTATCCATTTCCCACATTTCACACACAACACCAAATTTGCCATTACTCTCTTCCCACAAATGCCACATGGATCTATTTTACTTACACTTTTTTCACCTTCTGCACCACTCACTAACACTTTCACCATCAGCTCCTTGCTCTTGAATGCCTCCTTCCATTTCCAGAACTTCTCTCTCAGTCCCTCCATCATTTCGCTTGTCAAAACCAAGTCGTCTGCATACAACATCTCACTCATTGAACCACTTCTCACACTCTCAGAAACCACAACCACCACAATTGCAAAAAGCAATGGTGGCAATGCAGTTCCCTGGTGCAGACCAACTTTCACCTCAAACTCTTCTAACAACTCTTGCCCAACTCTAACTCACTCTAAAAGGTGGAGAAGATAGAAAGTTCTCCATGACAACAAGATAAAAAATTTTATGAGGTGTTAGACATATTGTAAATTACAGTACTGTACATTGTGAAGTGGAAAAGAAAGGAAGTACGATGTACTCCTCGACAGCTACTGTAGATGAAATTTGTTATGGACGTGCTCGATGTTCAGAAGAACCTCACTGTAAAGTACATGGCTATAAATAGGTAGTGACGAAAGAATTGTAAAAGTACTCCATTCAAAAAGATTCTCGAATGAACTTCTTAAAGTCCCCATATCACTTACTTTTTTATCATTTAGATGAAAAGTAGAACACATAATTAATACTAAATCTAAAAAATTAAGCAGATTTTTAGTTCTTGTTATGGTTTTTGAGTTTTGAAACATGCAATTAAGACAATTTTGGGACAACTGTCAGTTTTGACCGCTGATCATTAATTTCATGTTAAGCCCTAGTGTAAATAAATGTAGGAGAAGGTACTTGTGTGGCTTCCAGTTTAATACTAACACTACCAAAACAAAATTTTCTTTGTCTATGATTTAAAGCACTGCAAGAAATAAAGAAATTCAGTTTTTCATACGAATGACAGCAAAGGACGTCTGCCTACTGCTAAGTCACAGGTACCAGTCCCCTGCACGCAGTCAAAATATGAATTCCTAAAATTATTTCTTTTGATTAAAAAGCATACTTTAAAAGTTTGGAATTTTTAAATTCAGTTATTCAAGGTCATAGATGACACTTTTAGTTGTCATTAAGATTGAAAAAATAAGCAATATAGTGACTTTACAAAGTATGAGATGTTACACAATTTAAGAACATTACTTTAAATAATATTACAATGTATTCGAGGAAGAAATTGCTCCATGACAAAAATTGCACTTCAATTAATCATTTGCCAGACTATAAAATTTATCCAATATTAAACACGTTTGGCAGCCAAAAGTCTGAATTACGAATGAGTTTTCAAATTAGTCAATATAAAATTATTACTTAACAACTTAAAAGTTTACAATATAGATACAATTTTTAAAATATTTGTTTCTGTTAATATTATTATACTTGTTACAGTCTAGGCTGGCTTGGTTAAATTATAAGTGCTGTTAGTTTATTAAAAATCTTTAACTGTTGTGACAGCAAAGATTTTACTGTCTTTTTGTGAGCGGATATTGATTAAACCTAAAATCTGTATTATAGCTGAATAACAATCAGTCATTCAATAATCAGTCAATTCAATTTTGATCTGGGTTTATCCCTGTAAATGAGGGTGGCCAGATTTACACCACTTTGGCAGAAATCTCTCCAACTCCCACTCTCCATCTTGCTCAATTCTTTACATCCTCCTCCTTCTAGCTAACACTCTTGCTCTCCTTCTCCACTTGCATTTTTCATGTCTTTACAACTTTATTACAAAATATTCAAAAAAAACACTACAAATAAGACTGACCTGCAGGTAGCATAGCTATTCGAAGCAGGTCAGTTGTGGGTGTATGTAAAAAACAAACATTTTAATTTGTAATTACAATTAAATAACTTAATATAATATGTACAGTGATTGCCAGTGTGGACTGTAGACAAAATTGTTTTAAAAAAAAGAAAAAAAACTAAAGTGAATAATAGACCCTTTCTAATAATCCAAATCATAATTTTTTATTTTAGAAGCTATTTATGTCTTCGTCGGTCATCCTCGCTTCCTCTTCCCCTTCATTTCAAACTCCAATGCTTTTTGGAGAATAACGATGTTGTTTATAAAAAATGCATGGCTGTACGTGTGATTGAGTATACACATGTTGAGCTCTTCTTGTGGTCAATCTCAGTTGTGAATATACAAATACAGAACTTGCATAATATAATTAAAGTTGATGTACTAACATTTCATAAACATAAATTCCAAACTTCTAGTAGTTTCAGATTTAAACAACTACAGTTGTAATAATTTTAATCATTTATAGTTGTCCTTTCAGACGTTTTTTGTCTCTTTTTCTTAAATCTATATTATTCTTTTAAATGTTGTAACTTCTGTAAGTTAGTTTTCCTCAGGAGGAAAGTCTTGGATTTTTGTTTCCAAACTTGTTTGACTATCTAGAATATTACCGACTATGTCTTAAAACTTGGTTTTAAGTTTGTGATGGCCCTATAGCGGAGGCTTTACCCTACTACTATTTGATAATAATAGGGTAAGGCCAGCCCTTTACCCTACCTTTATCAAATACACTACCTGTTTACTATGAAGAAGCCTTGGGGTTAAACTTAACACAAGGTATCAGAGTTCACACATCCCTCAAAATGAGGTGTTAACAATAAAATACAAATCAAACTTTACTGCAGCAGTGTTTTCATGCGAATCTCAACAGCATCAAGCAACTCATCTGTGTCGACCAATGGATTAGCTTCTACACGTTGTTCGATAAGTTTTTGAATGAAGTTAGAAGACCCATCACACCTCTCTATCACAACATCTTTTCCAAACTTGTTCTTGACAACTTCCTTCATGTCTGAGGCAATTCCATCGGCAAGACCAAGTTTTACAGCTTCTTCTCCACAAAATATTTCTCCAGTAAAAACTGTTTTATGTTTGGGGTCAACCTTAGGACGCCGATGTTTCACTACATCAATGAAGTTCTGATGCATATCAGTTAAGAGTTGTTTTAATCTGGCAACATCTTCTGGTTTCTCTGGGGCAAAGGGGTCGTTCTTCAACTTTTTCTCACCAGCTAAGACAACTCTTCTTTCAATTCCTAGTTGAAACAATCCCTTTTTAAATAATATAAAATTTTTGTTCATTGAAATCATCTCACTAGCTAATGAAAATTGTTTCGATTACAAATTCTGGATGTGGTAAGGCAACGACATCGACATAAATTGAAAGAGCCTGTTCTTCAACAAGGCCAAAAGAAATAATTCTTTTTGCCAGTACTGATTTTTATCAAATATCCAGAAGCCCTTTTTTCCTTTTGCGTATAATATGTATGTCTTTTCTTCCAATCTTCAAATATGTTTCACAAGGTTGATAAAGTAATGTCTTCACTATATTATGTATTACATGATTTTCAGAAAATTTGCAACTACAAAATAGCTTACCCTAAACCTACAAGGGGAGGGGTGGGGAGGTAAAGTTGGACAGTAAATTCTGATCTCCTTACAACAGTGATTGTAAGCTTTCATAGGAATGGTGGGGAGGAATGTTGAATGGAGCTACTGATATACTTAACCCTTTCACTTCTAATCAGCTATCAACACTCAATTTCTCCTTACATAACAAATACAAAATAAGACATTTAGTAATGTGAAAATGAGAATTGATAAAACAAAGCAAACTGCCAAACATTAAAAGTGATATTCTCCCAAACCTGAACATTGAAAAGTATGGACTCAAGTTGGGAGAACTTATTAATTCAACTGGGAGTGGAAGGGTTGAGGAGTGTTTGTTATATCTAACTTACGAAGGGTACAGTGTTTTATACAGAACCCTTTTTAGTTTTTGCATGACCCTCTAGTTCTATGACAGCAACAAACTTACAGTAATAGCCCCTCCAAAATTGTGTGCAATACTTTGGTGAGTCCCTAGTTCCCTTCTCATGTTACCGTCACTAAAGAATGCCATGTTGATACTGAATACTATTACTGTAGTAGTGGGTGTCAGTAAAACATGAATGCATTACTCTTATTGTGGTGTTTTACTATTAACAGCCAAGTCTGTAATTATAAATATAAATTATAATATCAAGAAGTTTTAATTCAATAGAACTGCCTCTCCCAGGAGAAAGGGTTTTGACATTCAATACAACAGATAACTTAGAGTGATTGTAAACATAGTTTCTAGGGGAAGATTTTGTTGTTCATTGATCAAAAATTTACTCCTGAAAGGATTTTGGTACAACTATAGAATACCCTGCAACTGTTGGTAATGACACAGGGACCGCGAAGCATGGGGGGCTATAGCCCCCCCCAATAATTTTTCTACCATGTTGAATTTTACAAAATAAGTGAGCAAAGTGTAAATTTCACTTGTAAATTTCACTTTATCTACAAATTAATATGTTCCAGATGTCCCTCAAAATACTGGAAACCTTGATTTATGAGATTAAAAATTTCAAATTTTCCCAGACCCCCTTAAAAAAATTCTTCCAGCCCCCTCAAATAAAATTACGCTCCGTGGTCCCTGTGACATGATATATTCTGTGCATTTGTTGTTCTATAAAACAAATGTACTGAATTATATTAACAACAGTGGCAAGATATTCTATAGTTATTCCACAATTGTGACACTTTTGGACGTCAAATGCCCATTCCACACCCCTTGCATCATAGCTTGTCACCTCCACTAACTATGCTTGCACTCACCAAGCTTTTTTATGACATCTACCAATCCAAAGGTGTAGATGATGGCACCAATAGAGCCCACAATTGAGTTTGGGTCCACGTAAATTTCATCCCCAGCCACAGCAAGCCAGTACCCACCGGAACACGCATAGTCTTCTGTAAATGACAACACGGGTATGTTCTTATTATTGGCTAGAGATCTGATCCTGCTATAGATAAGATTGGACTGTACAGCTGATCCTCCAGAACTGTTGAGTTCGAGACAAACTGCCTTGGGTTTTATTTTTTTGTCATCGAACGCACGATCAAGAAGTTTCTCCACGCTTCTCAAGTTCAGGTAGCGTCCGCCGGATGTGTTTCTCCCGGGTCTAGACATGATAGTTCCTGACAGTCGAACAACTCGAACGACATCTTTCGACTTCTTCCAAGGAAATTTTGAAGCAATCCAACTCATTTCTGATTCTGTTTATACAAAATTCAAAACTCTCTTCTAAATATAGATATTTTTCGATATCAAGGAGGTTTTCTTTCCGCAAAAGAAACTGAAACAAAATCACGCGCAAGATCTTTCGGCGGCGAAGACCATAGCTTTTTGGAGACTGGGTCTAGTTCATTAGGTGTAGTCCGCTGGCACCCACCAGAACATTGTGGAACGGACTGTGGAACGCGAACGCAGGATATGCGAGATTGCTGATATCGATGTAATGTTTTGGTTTGTTTCGTGTTTAAGAGGCTCTTTTAAAAGAATCTAAGGAAGAAAGAAGTATTTCTATTGGCTCTTAAATCTTTACTATTTTTATTACGGCAAAAAGATGGCAATTCGTTAAATGTAGTTTTTGATCAATGTATATGTACAATTCGTGTGTCAAAAGTCAAGAATTAGTTTGCCAGATCAATGAGCGGTTATGGAGCAGGAAACCGTACCAATACCGTCAAATACAAGCCAGCTAAGGAAAAATACGGAGTCAGTTACAGATATTATTGACTTGAATCAAGTGCCAAATATTCAAGAGAGTTCTCTCGAGGCAACTGTTAATAATGACAAAAACCATTTAAATGATAATTCGTGCAAACTTGCTCAGGAGCGAGGAATAGAACTTGAAGGAAACCAGAAGATGACCCAACTACGTAATCATGATACGAATTATGTACATGAAAGCAGTAAAGAAGTTGGGCTAAATAACTCAACACTTTCAAGTACTAGTGGTGTAGGATGTTCATCTCTAGAACGTAATTCAATTCTGAATGCTGTTGTCTTGTGTGAAAATGATGATAAAGATGCTCAAAACTCATTGGACATTGATTATCTGTCTCACGCTGAGGCTTCTGTTCCAGGTAATGTTGATGTAAAAAGTGAAATTACTGATCAAATGAGATCAATTGAACCAAGTTTGGATGACGCACAAGAAATGCAGGCGCTTCATCGGGAACTACAAATGATAACAAGGCAGACACAAGAACACATTGAAAATGCTGACAGAGAGTTTTTGATGGTGGACGTGGAGGGTGGAAATGTTGATGACAACCAGATGTTGGGTGTCAATGAACAATCACTTCAAGGATCAGAAGCATTACCAATTATTGTTGCAAGTGATGATGAAATCGAATTTGTTTGCATCAAATTGAACAATAAGACAAAAAACCCTAACAAACAAAAAGACAAAATGAGTCAAGATGAAAAATCTCCAGAAAGTGACATGGCAGTGACATGTGATAGCTTAAATAGCATGAAGCCAAAGAGAAGAAACAAAGGCAACAACAGTCCAAGGGATCATGTTTGCTCAATTTGTCTGGATGAGTTTGAGAACAAATCATTCTTAGATCAGTGTTTTCATATCCTTTTATGATAATGCAAAGAAATTATTGTTACATACTTAATGTGAATTGTAGCGTTAGATTATAGGAATATTGGGATTTAAAATTATCTTATTTAGGTAATTATTGTAAATGAGAAGCCAGGATATAATTTTTGTACTGGACCATAGAATTTATCCAGTTTCATCCAGACCATAAATTATACTTATACTTATAATTATACTTATAATTATACTTATATATATATTAAATTATAATTATGTTCAAATGTGAATAGTGAAGATCATGGCTGATAGGAATTTAAGCATTATCAGTGGATTGTAACATAAAAATTTCAAATTTCAAAATTGAAGCAGTTAGAGCAAAAAAGTTAAATTGTTATTGGTTTGTGCATATTTCACGCAGATGAAAACACTAAAATATACGATACAAACCTGGCTTTCAAAGGATTGGCCACTGGGCAAGTTGGCTGGCTATGAAGACAGCTTTTACTGCCATCCTACTTTTAGTATGTCTGTGTTGTAGTTTAATTTGATCCTTTGGTTTAAATTTTTTTGAACCAGTTTGAAATTCTTAAACTGGTTTCATTTTTTTGTACTGGGCACATTTTTCCCAATACATACATACATATATAAACCTTATTTCAGTGGTATTTAGCAATTAATGCTAATTGGGGACACTATAAATGTAATTCAAAAGAAAGAATAAAAAACAATATATATATATATAAGTAAATAAATAAATATTCCCTAAAAAATATATATATATATACAACATCAATTTGCATTTCTAATTTAAAAAGTATATAAAATTGTGTAAAATAAGTAAAATATTTGATAGTTGAATTTGCAGATTACGACTGGCATGCTTTACAATTGCAACTATTGTCTAAAATGTTTAGGACGTTAAAATTTCTAACAGCTTTCTTATTCCTCAATTCCCTATCTATTTTACCCCATAGATAGGGACCCATGTATCTTATTAGAACTATACTGTGTTTGCCATACTTAATGGAATTAAAAGAAGGTATAGAAAAAAATCATTATTGCATAAATTATAGTTATTACCAATGGTTATGTTTCTTGAGACTGTCACACAGTATGATTTAAATTTTTAAACTGGGTTCATGCTATTAAGTAAGTTATAATTATAACAACAAAAAATGGTAAGTTTGCATCAAATACTTCATGGTCAAGTGGATAGAGATGTGTAGGACTACAGAGCAAGAGGTCAGAAGTTCAAATCCCAGTATTAAAGGATTGAAAAAAAAAGTTAAATAAATATCTACGTGTATAGGAGAGAGTTGAGGTGGGTATAGTAAGGGGGAGAGTGAGGTGGGTAAAGTAAGGCGGAGAGTGAGGTAGCTATAGTAAGTGGCAGAGTGAGGTGGGTATAGTAAGGGGGATAGTGAGGTGGGTATAGTAAGGGGGAGAGTGA
>JAOTRI020048264.1:0-17580 GCA_028564885.2 Zoanthus sanctaehelenae
AAAGTCAGTCTCAACATTCACATTCAAACTTTTTATATTTTGTATTGTTTTGCTTTAAATTAGGACTTTGAGATAGCTGTTGCGTGCTGTCGAAAACACAACATTTTTTAATAACAACCGGCAAACTTTATAAGAACAAATGTAAAACTTTGAAGCAAAAACCACCCAAACTCTACTTCACGGTTTGGCCAGAACCTGCACAAATGCGCAGAACCAGCTTCACCCGAGTAAAACATACCACAGGCAATGCGTGTGGATAGAGGATCCACTATGATCTTTATAAGAACACCTAGGCTGAGATCTGTCCAAAAATTAACTGACAAGCTAAGAACAGAAGCACCAGGCTGAATTTTATTTAATCCTTCTACAAAGTTTGATCAATGCTTTGAAGTTCCAATCCCAATGCAAGGTACGACTTTATGGAGATTCGAACTTTTTCATTTCTTCAAAGCTCACTCTCAAGTTTTCATCCGCTTACGAGGTTAATAGACGTAACTGGAAACAAATTATAGATTACAGATTATAGTGTGTCGTACCGGGGAATAAATTTCTCCTGTCATGCAAATGTTCAGTTAGTTATGATGTGTTTTGATGCTCAACTGATGAATTTTACAACAGATTTAAAGGGTTTGAACTAACGTTTTGGAGCCCATTGTAAAACGTATAAATTTATCAAAGTTAATTATATTGAAACACCGAACACCTTATTCATTTATGAATGCTACAGCAGTTGGTTCATTGTTTGAAATCTTTTTACTTGACGTGTAAATGCATGACGACAGTGAAAAACCTCAACGTACTAAAATTTTTCCGGTTTCAAGCTATCGTTCAAGGCAATTTCCTTCATTTTTTCCCCTTAATTATTTGGAAAGTAATTGATCCAAAAACGCCTGTAGCGCGTTCTGAATGACTTGACAAAGCAAAACACGCGAGAAACTATAAACAAAAATTTTAAAAGTTTCAAACACACAGGAGTCCAATGTACTTGAAATGCTACCACATCAAGGCAAGAAAAACGTCATGTCAAAGAGTCAAACTTGAAAATAATTGGAGACTTTGTATTCTTCTCTTTTATCTTTTGCTTTCTCCAAGTTTCACAAAATGGTGAAAAAAGAATTTTAAAAGAATTTTTATTCTATACATTGTTATTCATTCAGTATTTTTTATTTATACTGAAGAAAGAAATGTGCTCCGAAAACATTCTAGAGTTAGGTTATAAAATTATTAATGGTTTTAAACAACATCCTAATGAAATAATGACTTATATGAACCTTGAAAAAAATAAGGAATTTCAAGTAGCTTGATCGATACCTTGCCGATGTTCATGTTTCCTTGAATGTGTCTTTTGTTTTGAAATGCTACAACGTTTGGCTCTGTAAAAGGTCATCGAAAGAAATCAAGATATTTCTGATGTTATTCAATTGCAAAAGCTGATTTATAACAAGAATTTTCATCGAGATTCGGAGAAGACTATAAATATTTTTTCAGCACAAATAAACACGGACGCAAGATATATTAAATCGAATAAGTTAGTAGTTCGTTTTTATAGTTTTGGGCATATTTTTTGAATAGTGTTGTCTGGTCACAAGCTCATGAAAAGTCTAAGAGTCTTTTTGAGCAAAGATCAAGTCAAAAATAACCCAGCGGTTGAGTCTGTGTTGTTGAGCCTTTGTTATCAATACTAAGAAACCTAGCTAGGAGACGTGTTTCAGGAACACTTTGTCAGTTCTCTAAAGTCGCAACCGAACCGCTTATGAAGCAAATCGTACACACTTGACGAGGTCAGAAAAACAAATAATGTGGTTGCAATTTGTCCTGTCCAAAATCTAAATTGTTGTATATGTTTGACGACTGCGTTTTTAGAAAGTTTTTTTTAGTAGGATAGAGACAATTTTTTGTTATATATATGATCAGTTTTACCGTGTGCTCGGTGTAGTTAATTGTCTCCAGCCAGAAACAGCTGACAAATATTTTAAACAAACTTTATATGAAAAGATTTTTGCATTGAAAGCTACTATATCAAAAAATACAGAACTAAGGTCAACTCTGGGGTTGAAAAAGCTCCCGAATAATTGGCCTTTTGTTAATCTGTTTAATGCTTGGAGTTGGATTGTTGAAAAACATTGACTATTTTCCTTTCGGAGAATTTTGAGAAAACTTTTATATTAGCTGTGCAAATTTTTATTCAGCGGCGAGAATGTGAAAATGCTATGATTTATGGTTGAAAACAAAACCTTTCCGGCCAAAAAAAATTTGAAGTATGAAAACGCGAGAGAATTGTTATTTAGAGGAAACAAATAACAGTGTTTGTTTTACAAACTATCGAGCAAAATATAATTTATATATAAAAAATTACGAAAGATGACTACTCCGCGCTATATAGGCGAAAAACGTATGACTATAAACAACTATAAGCCAAATAAATTTTACTCAAAAAGTCATGTATTTTCTCTGTTATGTCAATATTGGCTCGTGCCAAGGGAATATTTCGCGTACTTTAAAAACACTTGTGATGGCAGGAGCAACTACAAAAACATGTCTGGATTTTAAAGTGTCGATAAAATCAGAGCCGATGTTTAATGTACATGTTTTCGTACAAGTGTACGTACAAGTGTAAAAAAACAGTCATAGCATAGTTGAAAACGAAGTTTATACCTGCGTGAGCAGGTTTTGGATAAATTGAGTTTTCAATATGGAAAAGGAAAGATGATTTGGTTTCACTTGTTGTATGACTTCATCAGGGTTTTTACTTGCTACAACGAAACCTTTCCACAAAGGCAGTGGCTGTATATGACATTTAACAATGCTTTCTATTGTTTGTTCTTTAAAATTACAGTTGACATGATTAGGCGAGCTATAAAGTTTCTTGATTGTCCGTAGTACAAGGGTAGTCGTGCTTGCAGAGGTGAGACAACTCCCATGGTGATTAGTCACTCTAAAACGAGTTTCGTTAGACATTTCAAAGATATATGAATCATCATCGCCAATATTTATAAAATGGATAAAAACACACATGTTTTTTTATGTTTAAATAAAATTGCAATCGTTTTGATCATGATCGCATTGATTGAAAACGTTTCCAATTTTATTTTAATATATATGGAAAAAAACATTCCTATTGTTATTCATTCAAAGGGATAGCTGTAGAATTAGCCCACTACGGCATTGTTGCTTGAGTTAGGTTCATTTTGGGTGCCCGAGATCTTATAAAGGAACCCTTACTTTATTGTTTATTGCTTCCGTCAAACACTAAAAATGGCACAATGAATACGGGAGAGGCAATAAAAAAATGGTTTTTAATTTGGAAACATAGCTGAAGAAGAAATATTCATTGAGATATTTAAACATTGAGATATTTAAACATTGAGATATTTAAACATTGAGATATTTAAACATATCGCCATTAGTGGCCATAGCACAATCAGTTTCCAAGAAACAACTGTGAAATATAATTACACAACATGTAATAACTTAGTTATTCTATCCTGCTCATTAGTGGCTATATTGAATTCGTAGCACTAGTGATATGCAAAAAACATTTTGAATTCTGGATGAAATTCTCTGTAAACTACTCGAGAGATATTCAACTAGTTGTTAGATAATGATTTATAAAAATCACCTGAGGTGGTTCGCGGACTGTATCAATATATAGAGCACTCGATTAAATTCTGATCAGTATCACGCACAGTGTTATCAGCCTCTTCGTCGCCTTTTATAGCGTAAAGGGCTGGAATCAGTTTGATTGTTAATTACTTCTGCCTTATGCTTTTGGTTTTAAGTTGAGCTCTTTCATAACTGCACAGCTATATATATATACAGTTGTAAACTACAAAATTCCCTATTTCACGCGCGCACTTCTAAAAAACCGTTTATAAGAAGCATACTGCATGGCATGTTTCGGCAAAAAGACATTGTCTTGTAAGCGTTGAAATACCGCATCTAATTGTGAGTTTAGAATACGTTCAACTCTCACCAGTTCTTCAAAATGTGTAATCATAAACTTTATGAATTCTTTTTAGCAGGAAAGTCTTTTCGAAAAGGTATTTCCCTGGCTAAACACAAGGATTGCTTTTCCTCCATTTTCAGCTTCACTGTGAAGTTCGCACTTCTTCTCACTTGGACGAAAGTTGAAAGACAAACAATGGGAAGTTAAAGAACACCTTTGAGCGCATAAAATGTCTTCGCTGGTATAAAATACTTCCATCACTTTTCCAAGTAAAGTATGGTTTGGAGATACTTGGTATATGCAACTACGATACCTGTCATAATCCGGACGAGTTGGACAAACGTTATAAAGTAAAACCAAAAAGTTAAGAACTTGAAAAAACAACTTGTGCTTTTTCGTCTTCAGCATGTTGAATCACAAATAGTATAGTGCTTTGTTAAATAGACTTTGTTATTCTTCAGTGGATGCAATTTTATACCAATCAATTGGTCGGCTATATGCTCTGTTCGAAACGAATTCGTTTGTAATTACTAAATTAAAGTTTTGGCACCTATTCAGCTCCAATTGTGTGGCAGTTCTATTTACGAAACTCGCATGTATATTCTTTAAACTTGTTTTTAATGATCAAGTTACTAAGCAACATTGTTACGGAAACATATATATATAGTTTATTGAAAGAAATATTCATTGGATTTCTGCTTTCCTGATTAAGATTTCAGTTCAATTAAAATCTAAATAACAAAAAGGCAAAAAGTCACGTGAAGTAACGTTGGCTTTCGTAGTAAAAGCCTTAGCTCGTATTTTTCTGTTCTGTGCAAACAGAATTTCTGAAAATTGTTATTAGAATAAGCTTTGAGACTTAATAGTTTTATAAACTGGGTTTTAAGTATGCACTGATGCAGTAAAAGAGAAAAGGACCGTACGCGTTAGGCCGTTGATAAACGCCATCCTGCCTCAATTTAAATAAAAATAAATATCACGAGAATATAACGTTAGATGATTAAAAATATTGCAAAAACTTTTTTTAAGTTAAATACTTGAATCATAAAAAATCATTTAACAATATGTTTGCTTTTATATCTGTATTTTTTCATCACTTTTTTTTAAACAGAAGACATTGTTTTCTACAGGTCTTGCTATAGTTTTAAAGTTTATTTTTCAAAATTTCAAAAGTTTTACAGCTGCAAGCAATTGAAAATTCACATAGAGCAAAGTTTTTGCAGCTGTTGGATGTTATGCATGTTAAGCCCACGCGTGCATCTTTTAAACAAACTCAGTCTACATCCCTGTTCAAAATTTAACAAGGTCCTAACAATATTTCACATTTTTCGTTTATTTCAGTTACTTACATCTGATCAATAAAACATAAAAAATATCCTTTGCAAGTTTTAATTTTAACTTTCCACTCTAAAATGGTTTGACTAGCACATTCAATTTTGGTTCAAATCTCGTTACAAAACTTACTGGAAAGATTATTGATATTTATTTAATAGTGCTTCAGTGTACACGCTAAATAAAAACATTTACATCTGAAAACAAGTTAATTTTACGGTTTTTAGAAGACGAGCAAAAATTTATTTGATTTTTAGAGAAAATGACGAATCCTATATTGTCTTGGCCGTGGGAAACTAGAAAGATAGTGAGCCCTTTTCACGCTGGGGTTTCTTAGTGTTGTTTTTTAACAAAAATTAAAAATTCATCGCGCAGTAACAATTTCTTAATTTATGTGAACTTATTTTTCAAATTTTGGTGCTACTTCTCAGGTACAAAGCAGCTCTTGATTAAAATTGCGTCTTAGCTTTGGAGATTTTGAACAAAATGAACAAAGATACTTTGTAATAATTTTTTAAAAATATTTTTAAATGTGAAGGACAAGGCCTTGGAGAACTTGGAAGAAATCCGACCCCCAGACGGGATTTGAACCCACGACCCTCTGTAGTCTTGTCGGATGCTACACTAAGACACTAAGATTAAAAAGAATTTATTTTCTCGGTCTGGACTTGAATCTCATCGCGCGGCCACATAGCTTAGTATTGACTGATTTACATAAACTTAGTAACAGTATTATAAAAATGCGGCTAACTAACCTTCAAAGATTTTTACTATAGAGTTCTAGAGAACCGCAAGTCACTTGAGTGAAGCAAGAGATTGCACAATATTCTATTTGTATCGATATATAGTAAATCCGACGATAACCAGGAGACTTTTGGCTTTGCCCATGCATGCATGAGAGCGACTCAGGATGGAAAACAGATACGAATAGAGTTAGATTTTTAATTAAAATCTGCTATTAAAATTTGCTATTAAACTTTGCTATTACAATTCTAACCCATTTTTTCAAAGAACGACATGCACATTCAGTCTCTAAAGAGTCTAAGTAGCACTTATATTTGATTCCATGCTCTGTAACCTTTTATGATGTTTTAAAATGTATGGGAAGCCGTTCCGGCCAAAAGGGTATCGAGTTTCCAAAGAGATACCAAGTTTTAAAAATTATAATCTAGATTCTATTTGATCAAAAAAACATGAGCGAGAACTTCGTGACAACTAATCAAGACTTACAAACACCGAAAAAACATATCGAGACATAAAAAATGCAACGTGTTCAATTTCTATTACGAGAAAACAAATCGAGAATTAAAAAAGACAATGTGTTCAATTTCTCATTACGAGAAAACATATCGAGATTCTTCAAGCTCGGGAAAGGAGATCGAGAATTCAAACAACTAAAAACTCTGCGGAGAAACAGATTTGCTTGAAGAATCTCGATATGTTTTCTCGTAATAGAAATTAAACACGTCTTTTTTAATTCTCGATTTGTTTTTTCGGTGTTTGTGAGTCTGGATTAGTTGTCTCGAAGTTCTCGCTCATTTTTTTGATCAAATAGAATCTGGATTATAATTTTTAAAATTCGGTATCTCTTTGGAAACTCGATACCCTTTTGGCCGGAACGGCTTCCCATAAAAATGCAATAACTATTTGATGCAGTTTGTGTTGAAATTATCATGACTAGTTGGCTTCGGTCTTCAGATTAATCACTGACAATAATTGCACTTCAAGAGATAGATAGCTAGGGCCTATCATATTTGCCTCAGCCTCAGGCCTGCGATAGGGAATCTTACATGTATAATTCGTGAAATTGTTACCAGTCGTTGACCAAAGTCAATTTTTTAGACGAATATGAGTGACCCAAAAAGACCTGTTATCTGTTAACTCCACGTAATGTTTTCTTGACATCTAGTTACATTTTTATGACTTTCAATTCAGGTTTTCCACATATTTACTTCTTCATAACATATGTGTTAACAAAGACTGCATGTACTTAGTTTCCTACACACTCATAGTAAATAGAAAGCGCGAAAACTAACAGAAACAATATTTTGAGTTTTACTGACCGAAAAATGAGGACATCGAGAATTAGTTCTTCAGCCAAGCTTTGCTTTATAGCATTAATATATCTTTCAGGTAAGAATTCGAAACTCGATCAAAATTCAGCTTTGAAAACGCAATCTTTAGAAGAAAAGATTGAAACGTGGATTAACCAACACTGAAAAAAATTCATTGCAGTTTAAAATTTATTGTCTACTTTTGGTCAGTCTCTAAGGACAAATAAAATGTATTCTCGGCTTCTCGTTAGATTTTTTTTAAAACGAAAATGAGGAATGCAATTTTTTTAAGGAGATTTACCAGTTACAGTAGCTGAAGCATTGAGGGAGAGTGAAATACCGTTGGAATTTGCAAATTGAAAAACAGCAACTCTTTATTAATATTTACTTTTTTATACATTCAATCATTTTCTAGGGGATAAGACTTGATCCAGCCAGTATTGAAAATTATAATTTTCTTTTAGGATTTTTTGCAATGCGGGCGCTGAAGAAAAACCGAGAATACATTTTATTTGGCCTAATGGTAAAGCAATCGAGCATGGAGCCCAAACCAATTGTAGAATTGCACGCAATTTAGGAATTCTGCTGATGAACAGTAACTGTTTTGCTATTTTTTGATTCTATATCTTTATTTATTTTAACAGTATTATAGTTATGTTTGTTCAGAGATGGCCAGATTACTCAGTTACCAACGTTGATTACAAGCACTGTCTATTTGCTCTCTCTTTTAATTTTGAGGTAAAAGTAATATCAAAAGCAAAAAAAAGTTATCGGTTTGGTTCATTCTTATACTAAAAGTATGAAGTTATCCAATATATTTGCTTACGTAAAGTGCAGAAATTGCGCTTTACTTTACTTCTTTTACAGCAGAGACTCCGACATTCAACCAGGTTTTTAAGAAATGACACGCTATTAGGGGAACAAGCAAGAGCGTGCATGCATGAGACTGGCGCCATTTACGGTTTAAAGTTTGCGCTCTGTTAGTACTGACGACGGGAATCGAAATCCGCTATCGTTAACCACGACATGGTGCAATGGTACCGTATGAACTCAGTTTATTTGTTACTCGCGAGCGGTCAATCTTGTTAGATGCATGAGAAAGAAAATCGATACTAGTACTATATGAAGTTTCTTTGAGTTTCACTTTTAACTACGATCACAAATTCTTTCGATACATTTAGTTTCACATGTTCTCAAACTATCACAAAATCTAAATGGACACCAATTATTTGACAATGGAAATAAATAGTTGAGAGGCCCTAAGAGTGGTGATGATTACCCGTTGTCAGTGTTCGACACCTACTTTTCAACTTAGTCCTTGCTTAGTCTTGTGCCGTTGTGGTTATAGTACTAGTATCAGCTTAGGATGAAACTGAAACATCTCTTAACAAAAAATACCAGAGTTGAATGTGCAACAAGAAATGACAAGTAGATAATTTTTACTTTGGCGGCTTACTCTGTTCCCTCAGCACATACAAAAGATGGTTTTGGAAGTACAATGGTGTCCTTCAACGACAACCATAGACTCTCTTGTGAGGTATGTTTCAAACCCAAAGTTATGATTTACAACTTAATTTTCTGTTTAGTCAGTTTGCCTTTGAAGTATTCGGGAGACTCAATGGATTGTTGTACCGTTCTAAACGATAATCTATTAAACACAACTGACTCGCCAAACATGTATATATAGGAAAGTGGAATACATGTCTTTTTTTTATTTAGAACACTGATTCAGTTTATAAGAACGAGACATAAATTGATCAACATTTACTGAGACCAATCTCTGGCCGAGGCTCCGAATATCTATGAAAATGTTTTACGTAGATTTCACTAAAACTCATAAATTAACTTAGCAATACACTATAAAACACAAGAAGTCTGTCACATATATTTTACAGTGCGAGAAGCATCGTTTGATTGTTTCTTTTATGGTTTTTCTTCAATTTAAGCTGCTAGAAATAAGAGAAGAATAAAAACAATTTGAGGCTGGACTTCGGTCAAGAAATTCAGAATCATGAGTCTCGGAAAAATTTTACTGGTTCTTATAAAAAAGCGACTCGAACAAGATTGTAAAGGATTAGAGCCAGCGGATAAATCTCTTTTTCAAACGCTATGGACTCAGATTTTTTTTTTAACATTGAAGTAAGATTGAATATAAATCTTAATGCATTATCAGTTCTATATATAGACGCAGTTTTTAAAAGTATAACTTCATAAGACCAATAGCTTTTTTTATATACTAGATGACCATTATCTGTCCAGATGATTTATAGTCCCTCATCTTAGGGCATTTTGTAAAATATAGACTGAACTAGACTGGATTGGACTGGACTGGACTCACTCCTTGTTTTAAAATAGTTTTATAAAACAGAAAAACACTTGAGACACAAGTGATTGTTATTCTGACAACAATATAAGCCTACTTCAAAACAGTGTATGAGAGCTTCAAAATTATTATTGGTTTCATTTTGTCTGATTACCAAATCCAGACCATGTCACGTACTGATTTGTGAATTTTAAATGAGCAAATTGGCCTAAAACGTGTTTAACGTTTGGATTATATCAGATGTTAAAGTTGTTATTTATTGTTTTATTCTTTAAATTCTTAATGAACAGTACAAAAAGTTGTAAATATTTTGAACTGAAAGGAACGGAAAATAGCTGAGTTGGCAATGTTATATATTTGTGGTATCTGTGAAATTGACAAACCACACATGACTTTAGATTGCTGGTACATAAGAATTTAGAAGGCATCACTTTATAAAGTACAATGTCTTCATAGTCAAAGCCACTTTATAAGATCTACGATGTAAAGATTGTCTATCTTTTCCGCATTCATCAAAAAAGTGGAAATACTTTAAAATGAGCATAAATGTTTATTAGGTATAAATTGTTCCTTGGATCAAAAATATCCAAAAAAAAGTAGAAAAAAATCTAAAACTTAACTTATTAAATATGTAATTTCAGTAAAGATTGTCCAAGTCATCAAAGATAATCGAAGACATTTAGTTGTCGATAATCGAAGACATTTAATTGAGATCGCTTAAGTTCTCGATCACTGTGTATGATGCCATCATTAATTTTACACATAGCTACAGAAGTGTTTAAAGTTTTTTTGACAACGAAATTATTCCTGCGAGAAAATATTAGAACCGAAATACTCGCGGAAGAGGAAGATGATTTTCCGAAACAAGGATACTATTGTAAACTAGAAATAGTTCTCACTACAGCTGCGCCCGCCTTTCCTAAGATACTATGATAGTTTATTAACGCTGACGGCTGATCGCCATGGCGGCAAAACGCTTCTTTCGATCGTCCTCCAAAGTGACCTATATTTTTGCTATTTTGTGCTTACTAATCCATCCAAACGCCCTGAAAGTCAGTACCAAGAATCAGGACAGTTTCGGCGATACTTGTGAGCCCTTAAGAAATAATCTGCGAGCGAATTTTGATCGGTTATTCCAAATGGCCTTCCCACCACGTGTAGTGAGCGTCCGTCATTTTGGTTCAAAACATTTTCCGAATTCTAACAAATTCCTTGTAACCAGGATAAGAAGATATCCTGATTCATCTTCAACATTTCAACTAACACAGTTACTGGTATGCGGCAATTTTTCTCCAAATCCAGGACCAGATGGCCCCAAATATCCATGCGTATCGTGTGCTAAACCTTGCAAAAAAAATTAACGTGCATGCACTGCAATGTGATTCTTGTGATCGCTAGGCTCATGCGAAGTGCTCCCATGTCACGGTCAAAGAATACAATCCGTGACAATCGTCTGTCTACTTGTGAGGTTGTTTGGCTATGACCTACTTGCTGTATTCCAGGGTTTAATGTCTCTTTTTTCTCGAGCTCTGCTAACAGCAGTGGTGAGTCTTTGCACTCATCTAACTCTCAAATAGACGAGGAACAGATAAAATCGTACTACAATTTCAATATGAGTTTAGCCCCTCCTCCTTCCTGTTACATACTGAGCCGAACAGTCCTTCTCTTGACCAAGTGTCTGACCTAAAGCTTCTTGGGCTCAGGATAAACAGTTCACTTACCTTTAAGTCTCATGTCAAGGAATCGTGCAAAAAGGTCAACTGCAAAGTTGCTGCTCTGAGGCGTGTTCGTAAATTCATACCACAGGATGTTATGATCATGATTTACAAAGCCTTCATTCTTCCACACTTGGAATACTGTTCGCCGGTTTTAGTTGGTCTTACTCCTGGACTTTCTCAGAAACTTGAAATCACTAACCAATATGCCATAACAACCTTACTCTATGTTGCAAAGTCCACACCTTATGATGAATTACTTAGATTAGTAGATATTAAGTCACTTAAGCAGAGACGGTTAATATCTCCTCACTTGTGCTGCTGTATAAATGTCTGAAGCAAATGGGCCCTATTTATCTTAGAATTTTTTTCCCCTTCGTAACTCACAGTATAATTTGAGAGGTCACCTTAAGCTTGAACAACCTACCTACAATTCAAGATTTCTTCACAACTCGTTTAATTATGTTACTACCCGACTCTGGAATAATTACCTGACCATGCTAGACTTTAACAGGAAAAGTGTGATTTTTTGTTTCACAGAAGAGTGTAGCACATTCTTTTGCGTAACAAAGGCTAATGTTTGTCAAAACTATTGAATTTTTTGCCATATGTGCGTCCAGCAGATTTTGGGTTGAGTCTGTCATCCGTGACAGCGATTTGTGTCTTACAAATCATGTTTTGAACCGAACAACTCAATCTCATACTAATTTATTACCATTTTATTCAAATGAATAACTATAAATTAGGTTATTAAGCAAGCTGTTTACCGATTTATTAACAGATCCACCGGGTGGCTCTTCCCTGTTAAATTACAATTAAAATACAATTACAAATTATTACATTCTAACGTTTTGGTTGGTTTTCTCAATCGCGGTTATCAGCTTATATATATTTTGAATGACCATATATGGAAACTAACTGTTTAAAGTTTTGCTAAGCTGGAAAATGTCAGATCAAAATTTTATTGTCATTTTCAATTATCGAGGGGCTTGGAAAGCTCATGAAATTTAATAAAACAATTACTCCATTTGCGTTTGTTGGATATGAAATGATTATAGCCAACTCGGTGAATCGCGCCTCGCTGGCTATTTACCATCTCATATCCAACGCGCGCTCTTGCATTTTGCTTCATTTATGCATAACTAAGGGTGTTAATACAGTCGTTCACCGTTCAGTCAGTCAATACATTCGTGAATACAATTTCCGGCATCTTTGTTACAGAATGTGCAGTGTAAAGAAGGATATGTTTGCCAAGAGAAGTACAGCTCCACCATTCCATGTAAGAGTTATCCATGCGTTCAAGAAATGCACTCTGAATGCGTTAAAGGTAAATAATATTTCTGGTTAATCAATGTCAAAGTATAATTTTGAAAACTGTGTATTTTTTTTAGTCTAAGAAAATCAAATCGACACAAATGCCGTCATTTGCCAGTAATTACGTAATTTTACATATTAATGATAGTCATTATTTTATATCCTCAAATGTGAATAATGCAGTATACTGCTGTATTTTGCACTAACTAATCTGCAAAGCTGTCATTGAACAGTTGGCTGTAATAAGACTGTTTCTTGAGACAATCATTTTAAGTACTTTCATTTAATTCTACCAATCACAACACAGATTTCAATCACTATAGCAACTTAACAACTTCCCCTTCAAACGTAAACAACGTTTCCACAAAAAATACGTTGGATTTAAAAACTATTTTTGAAACTGTACTTTTTTTGTTTTTCGGAGATTGTAATGATTATGATGCCGTACAATTGAGTCTGTAATCTTCAAGGTCATCTGATTTTATTACTCGTATGATTACACACAGAATAAATATTTCCATTATTAACTTCCTAAAATTTCAATGTGTTCGTTGTAGCAACTTATCTGTTGCATGGTCAGCGGCATGTATCGCGTATGCGCTGTCTGCCATCTAAAGTTTGCTAACTTGATAAGAGTCATGATAACGTATCTATAAATTAGAATATGAAAAAAATATATGGAGCTGTCAGTAGCGCCCAGACTTACAAACTTACAACAACAAAACAACATTTATAGTATAGCACCACATTGTAAAAACAGGAAATGACAAAACTACTCAAAGTCGCTGGCAGTGTGCCATTGTCAAAATTAATTATTTTCGGGGCTAAAGATTTTCAACAAAGGATGATAATAATACTTTCTCAGTTTCTAACCCGCACTTTCTAAGCTTTGCTTATACTCCAAGTTGATTTTAAAAGTATCTTTTACATGCGGCTTTACTGTTCTTTGTTATAATAGTATTAAAGTGCATAATTTCTTACAATTTCTTTGATAGAACTGAATTGTGTATTTAGTAGGATTTTAGTGCAACACACACCACATTAGCTAGTTTGCAAGTTTGCTGTCTTCCTGAAAGCGCTTAAATTATTTCCAAGTTTCAACAGAATTTATAAGAAGAACCGTTCTTCCCGCAAGACATCTCTTGGTAGGATACTGGGGCCAGAACGCAGCAGGACCGACTTTCGGAACAGCAAACTATGAAAAAAGACTGAAGCATTTCTGTGAGAACTACAAATTTGATATCATCAACGTAGGTTTTGTTGTCAGATTCTTTGATAGTCAAAATAAAGGTAAGGAAAACTGAATTTTTTTTTGAAGTATGTAGTTCTTGTAATAGTCTTTACCTAAATACAACTTAGGAGGAAAGCCTGAGTGGTCTACTCTTTAAAAATACACGCACGCGTCGCGATAGCGACATAGTCTGCGCTGCAGATACTCTATTTCTCTGTATATTAACTATATCTATAGTTGAAAGAATTTGGGCCGGCTCAGTGCCATGCATGCAATATGTAGTGTCTTGATAAACAAGAAATTTTAAACGTGCACAAAGAGAAACTGTGTGCTTGCACTAGGAACAATTTCAAGAAATTGATGTGTTGCTAGTCAAGTAATCAAAGAACAGGGAAGAATTTACCCACACATTAATAAATTGTTGTAGCGACGGGACTCGGAGGCTTGCAGCGAAACTAAAAACTCAAAAGCAAAAGCACGATAGCAACAAAATGTTTGTTTGGCAAATGAATTGTTAATTAATTACCTCACTTGATTAGCAAAGTAAAATACATTGCAGTCCTTTGTATACCTTACAATTTCTTAGTTTATACCTTTTAAAAATTCTTAAACAGATGAACTTCCAGGACTGAATTTCGCCCATCACTGCTACAGCTCTCATCCCGAGTATCCAACATTGTACAACTGTCCGATAATCAGCTCGGACGTCCGGGACTGCCAGAAAATGGGCAAAAAAATCCTTTTGTCTCTTGGTGGAGCCACCGCTGATGGCACACTAAAGGCCGCTGAAAGGGCTCGTAAACTGGCTCATAACATTTGGCACCTGTTCCTTGGAGGAAAAGAAATGACTGGAATTCGTCCCTTTTCCGCAAAGTTAGTATAACATCTCAAGGCTTAGGAGAATCCTTAAATCATCACCTGTTTTGCCTTTTCCGTAAAATAACTGAAGTATTTAGAAAACCTTTTGTCTTTTAAGTCACTTTTGCTCCACACGTTGTTTTTCAATGACGGAAGGGGTGGGGGGACATTGGTATTGGTGTTGATCATAGACTGAAACCGGTGATAGCCGTTGTTTAAGAATGGTAATAACCGTGCATTTGGATGATTCTGATTATCATGGAATGATTATAACAATGATTTAATTATGTCATGGAAAAACCAAAAAAGTCTATTTTTATTGACCATCCTAATTTACATTATGTATGTAAGTATTTCACCCACCCTTCCTTGGGTTAGGTTAGTCAAAGTTGGGAAGATATGTCGCTTTAGGATGAAGATAAAATTGAGATGAAGGTTTCCCAGACAAAAGGATTCATACGTTGTTTTCCGTTCCAGGACGGTGTTGGATGGTATTGATTTGGACATCGAATCAGGAAGTCATAAATATTACCCAGAATTCGTCAGGCAGCTACGGCGACTGATGCGGACAGACCCAAGCAAGAGGTATTTGCTTACCGCAGCACCACAGTGTCCGTATCCAGACCAATTGATGGGTCCAGAGATTCAAGGCTCTGCTTTTAAAGGTTTTAGCATCAAGAATATCACAAACAAGATTGCAGTGTTAATGTTAAATCAACATAATTTCATTAGCGGGTTAAAAGCCGCAAGTATTTATAATGCTGACAATAAAAACATGTTTACGATTCTTTGTTAAAGTATTTCATTTGAAGATACTTTTCTGTTTACAATCAATTCCCGATGTTGCAGACATCCTCGGGACCGTGAGCTTGTGTCTGTAATAGCGGGAGTCCATAATAGCGAGGTGCGTGAAAAAATCTCCCAATTTTACTTTTAATGCGAACCTCTTTGACTTAGAACTGCCACGCTGCTTTATTCTTGCTTCAATTTAATTTTGTTTTTTGACTGATTTATGAAAACGCAACTTATGCTAAGTGGCTGTATGTTAAATGTCAAAGAAGTTGTTTGACTTTAGCTACAGCATTTATGAAGCATATAAAGTTAAAAGCTTCAAAGCCTCATTCAAGGTTTGCAACTGCCAAAACTCGGCTTTTTTGATGGATGTTAAGGCTAGTTTACTATTATTTGGCCAAACACACGAATTTATGTGGCACCAAATTTTAAGAACGTATATGTCGAAAGTGTCCGTTATAACGAGAGAAAAACAGTGAACATTTTAGTTGGGGACCAGGCGAAGTGTCCGCAATAATGAGCGTCCGTTATAGCGAGAGCTGTTTTTATATATTTCTTTATGGTTTCAGCCGGGGATTTTTCTTTTGTCCGTAATAGCGACGTGTCCGCAAGGCGGGAGTTGACTGTATACGGAAGGATTTTCTAGTAAAACCGTTTAGGCTATTGTCGTTTGCGGTGTTTGATTTGCTGGAAGTTCTGCTAATAGGGTATATGTAATCTACACCGACATGTAAAAAACAAGCTGTTGTTTCTTTCTTCATAGAGATTGGTGGCGAGTTTGATTATTTGTTTATCCAGTTTTATAACAATTTTTGTTACCCTGGAGATAGTTCTTTCGTTCCTGTACTTGACCAATGGCTGACTTGGTCACGTGGTGTAAAAAGTGGACCGCTTATTTTACTCGGGCTGCCTGCAGGCGCAGGTGCATCCGGGAAGCATCGCGATTATTTCCCTCCAGATAAACTGAGGCCAATATACCAGGTAGGAATCGTTTTGAAAACGTACATTTTGTTAAACAACGGAGTTTTGGAAGTAAGGGTTTTGAGGCCAATCAAAAACTCACTTTTATAACGTCAGTCTTACAGACTGACTTAACCAGCGCCGGTAGAGATTTTTCCTCTGTAAGTTGTAGCCTGTTTAAAAGCCGATTCCAGACTTAAAAAAGCTTTATAGTTTTGATAGTAGCTTCGTTAATCCAGCAACCACCACGGTCGTAACAAAAGCTCAGACTCTGCCAAATAATAAAATTAAACTAGCAGTTCTTACAAAGAAGAAAGTGCTGACGCATAATGCAAGGATTTTCAGTCTTGGAGTTTTCAAAATATCTAATTTTATGGTCTTTATTTATGGATAGACATTTTTTTCGACACGAGTATCAGACAGTGAGAAAAAGGCATCTCAAAGAGGGCATTGACCATTGAACTAATTAACAAGGCTAGTATTGAAAGAATCCATATTTTTCAATGCATTTCACAGTAAATGAATTTAAATGAGTTTTCATTCAGATTTCGCAATTCTTTTTTAACAGTACTCAAGGGTTCATTAACGTCTTTCCCTTGCAGTACTGTAATAATCACTTTATTAGAAATAAAATATGAATGATTTCAAAACAATTCTTTAACTTTTTTTGAACGCATTTTTGTTTAGTCTTTTTATTTTCAGAATTTACCGAGTTTTTTTCCATAAAAATATCATAAATTACTAACTCGAAATTTCATGTTACTAACTCGAAATTTCGTAATACTAACTCGAAAATTCCTTTTGCTAAGTCGAAATTCCTTTGTTGCACACTCGAAATTCCTTTCGCTAACTCGAAATTCCTCTGTTATTACTAAACTCGAAATTCCTTTCGCTTTGTCAAAATTTGTTAGTTGAAAGGAATTTCGACTTAGCGAAATAAATTTCGAGCTAGCAACAAAGGAATTTCGAGTTAGCAATAAAGGAATTTCGAGTTAGCAACAAAGGAATTTCGAGTTAGCAACAAAGGAATTTCGAGTTAGCAACAAAGGAATTTC
>JAOTRI020048346.1:0-17579 GCA_028564885.2 Zoanthus sanctaehelenae
CGTTGGCTCAATAAAGAGTTTTTAAACAAAGGACAAGCCCATTCTTTTGTCGTACAAAATATATATATATATATATACAATTTATTTACAAGAACAATTCAAATATTTATAAACATGAACTCAAAATCAAAATGAAATGGCTGATGGTTCATCTCCCTTGAAGGTACTAGGCAAAGCACTCTTATCATTACCCGTGATAACAATACATTTTATTTTGAGGGCCTTGTAGTTGAAAACTTAGACCTAAAGTTACTCGCTGGCCTTCCATTTATGGAAACTAACGACATTACAGTCCGTCCTGCTAAGCGACTTATTACCCTTGCTGATGGCTCCCGAATTATTTATGGCTCCCCTGTTAATCACAATCCCTGCCATACTGCCCGTAGCGCAGTGGTCCTCCGTGCCCCGGCAACCTCAACAATCCTATGGCCAGGTGACTTCATAGACATTAATCTCCCAAATTACCTTCCATCTGACTCACTCCATGCCCTTGAGCCGCGCTCCGATATACCAGAGGTACGACTGTCAGCAACAGAATCATGGCCTAACCCTAACATTGTAAAAAGGTATTGCAGGCAAAATACGCATCCCCAATTTAACCAGTGAACCAATACGTCTCAAGCGTCATCAGCATTTCTGCCAAGTACATTCTGTTTTTTGCCCTCCTTATGAGGTGAGCCACAATCTTTGTTGTCCTCACCCCCTTCCCGTCAGCTTAACCCTATAAAACAGCCAGCAACCAACTTCTCGTCTACCGTGAGCCTTGACCCTGCCAACCTACTGTCACCAGAACTCGCATGAAAGTTCCAATCGCTTTTGGTAGAATTCGACAATGTTTTCAACCCCAAAATACAAGGCTACAACGGTGCAGCGAGCCCCTTTCAAGCCAAGGTGAACATGGGTCCGGCTGAGCCCCCCCAACAAAAGGGTCATCTTCCCCAATATGCCCGTAACAAACTTGTAGAGCTACAGCACAAATTCGACAAACTAGAAGAACTTGGGGTGTTTAAACGATCCGAGGACATCGGTATTAACGTTGAGTACCTCAACCCATCGTTTCTAGTTAAGAAAAGCAATGGAGGCCATCGTTTCGTCACTGCATTTGCCAATGTAGGGCGTTATAGCAAGCCTCAACCGTCGCTTCTGCCTGACATTGACTCTTTACTTCCTTAAATTGCCCAATGGAAGCACACCGTAACCACTGATCTGACCAGCGCATTTTCCCAGATCCATCTTGCCCGCGAGTCCATGAAATATTGTGGTGTAGCTACACCATTCTGTGGAGTTGGACATGCCTGGATCTTAAATTGCTTTAGAAAAACTAATGTTTCGCGTTCTTTGTGACCTTCTCGAAGAGGGAGTAGTTGCTAAAATTGCCGATGACCTCTACTGTGGTGGAAACTCTGCAGAGGAATTATTCAGCAACTGGAAAAGGGTTCTCCAGGCTCTCTCTAGTTGTGGTCAGAAGCTGTATGCTTCCAAACAGTTATAAACTCTGAATCCACTACCATTCTAGGATGGAGCTGGAGCTCAGGTACACTTCAAGCTTCCCCTCACCATGTTGCAGCCTTAACCTCATGTACAGCACCTTCTGCCGTTTGCCGTATGAAGTCATTTAATGGAGCCTAAAAGGTTTTATCCCTTGACATTCAACATTGTTCCTCTTTAATTGCTCCTCTTGACAATGCTATCACCGGCCGCCAATAACAGGAAAAAATTACTTGGTCTGATGACCTTCGTAGCTCATTCCGCCAAGCCCAAACTGCTTTTTCTGCAAGCAGATTTATCACACTGCCTCAACCAGACGACCCGGCAGCTTTGGATAATTACTGACAGCGCTGTAAAATCTCCTGGAATCGCTGCGACCCTTTACGTCACTCGTAATGACAAGTTGCATCTTACTGGAATTTTTAGTGCAAAACTTCGAGGTCGTCAGATTACTTGGTTGCCCTGCAAAATTGAGGCCCTGTCTATTGCTGCTGCTGTGAAACACTTTAGTCCTTATCTTATTCAGTCTAGTAAGCAAGCATGCACCCTCACCGACAGTAAACCATGTGTGCAAGCCTATGAAAAGCTCTGCAGAGAGCAGTTCTCGGCTATTCCTTGTGTACCAGCGTACTCTATTTGTAATTAATTTGTTTTTCACGCGTAAACTGACTCCGCAAACTTGTTGTTTTTGATGTTGTTGTGTGGCGTATGCCGCGAAGAATGGTTTTAACGGATTATCTATTGATCTTCCTTACTTTACTAACGTTGTTCAGTTACTGTGCTCACTTAGTGGGTGGCTCCTCCTAAATTATTCTTCAATTGGTACAGGTTTTAATGGAGCCGAAACCAATTGTAGATCTAGAATTGCACACAATTTGGGCATCCTGCTGATGAACAGTAACTGTTTTGCCTTTTTTTTTTCAGTAGCATTATAGTTATGTCTGTTCAGATATCTATTATGTGTTTTTGTCTATTCGGAGTATTTAGGGAACGACGCGTAGTTATGACCAAATAATTTTCGCGGCTAGATTAAACAAAGGTAATGTGGTGTTGTTTTGTTTTGCCACTTTATGTATGAATCACTGTTTGTATCTGATATTTTGATATCTTAAGTTGATATTATCATGATATTTTGATATTATGATGATATTTTGATATTTTCATGAAATTTTATTACACTATGAAAATGGTTGTTATTTTGATAATCCGCAATCCCCCACCTTACTGTCTTGAGTTTCTCAAATGGCCGGTGTGTATTATCACAGTAAAATACACAACTTGCTTTTAATAATAATTTGGTTTATGATACAAATTTTACACACCGCTCGACACAGCGCGACCTCTAGATAGTTTTCTTGTTTTTTTAAAACAAGTGCACAGAAAAGATGTTCTCGGAATCCATACAGACGATGAGAACAGTTTACAATGAGAAAATTACATTAAACACCAATGCAAAAATAGACTATGAGAAATATGTTTTGAAATTGGCTTTCAGAACAACATCAAGGACCTGAAGAAGACAGCCTAAGGACTGTCGAAACGTCGTCAAAAAAGATAATAACCATGCAGAGTACTGTTCATACACCCGAAAAGAACAATGAAGAAATTTGTAGCCACCTGCAAAAATGGGCTTCAGAAACAAAACACTTCTTGTTTTATTGATAAATTACTGTCGTCTTCAAAGCTTTCTTCTGCTTTGCAGGGACGTCATTATAAATGTCTTAATTTAATTTTTTACCATCTAACAAAATTGCTGTCAAGAAGAATGCTGGTCGCGAAAAATAAAACACGCTTCTTCAATGTTTTATATTCTGATAAAACATGAGCTTTTGACAGATGAGAAAGCGCGCGGGGTCCTATCTATATTATAATGGTAAATATAATAGAAATAATTTAAATTGATTAATTGTTGTTCAATGTTGCCGTAATTCAATGATCAAAGTTTTTACCTTAAGTTAACTTCTCATATTCACTTTTGCTACCTAGATCCTTTGCCTCGTTGGGTTCTTAGGTCAAGAGAAGTTGAAGTGACAGAGGGTTTACTGGCTCAAGCCGGAGGACGTGATAAGCTTTGTGAAATGCTAATGCAGAACAAAAGCTTAGAAGAGGTTATATGGAATAATAAGAAAGCTAACCTTGACGACGTCAGACATTTTTGCAATTTTCTTAAGGTGAGACGGACAAGTATGATCATATTCATTTTGATTTTGAAATTGTATACTGTTTACGTTTTTCTGACAGCAACGTCACAAATGGTACAGAAATGTACATGTACCATAACTCAAAATAAGCCTTCCGCTCGTTCTCTGATCATGAGGCTCGTCTTCGACGAGACAATAATTTTCAGTGCTTATAATTTTGTGAGATTTTTACTTGTCATACACCAAGTAACTAAGAACCTAATTTTGGAGGAATTTAGTACTTTCAGCTATTCACCTGATGAGTGTGGTCCTATTGGTGTATTGGGCCATACGAAACAAATTTGTCGTAAAAAATATATAATTAAAGAACATAAGATTTTTTGATCAACGATAAGCTGGATTAGTTGAGATTCAAGAAGATGCAGATGTTTCTTAGGGGGCGTCCTAAAATCGATTCGTCACTGCTTAACGTCCATTGGATGTTAAGGTTTTACCCCCCCCCCCTCCCCTCCTGAACGTCAACTATTGTTTTGATCTTTTTTACTATATACATTGTATAAAGATGTAAGTAAATATTAATACTAATTTAAACTGTGGAATCTAAGATTTTCAAGTGACTGACCATCAGTTTTTCTGACTTGACCGGTAAAAAAAGCCAAATAGATAAAAGCTTATTTCATATTTACAAACGTTAAATGTTTGAACTTGAAATGCATGAACAAATGGTTCCTGTTATAAAATAATATTTGTTACAGTTGTCACACCGGACAGTGGCTGCGACTTCATAATCATCCAGCTGAACTGACAGTCTATGATGAACTTGATGATATATTAAATATTAAAGCATACTTTTTTCCCTTTTTCTTTCTTTTCCTTAACGTCCAATGGCAACCCTTGGACCCTCTCCCTTAAAGCGGTGACAATTCGATTTTAGGACGCCCCCTTAATAATTGAATTTATGTTTGGCAAATTGGGGTTGTAAGTTGTCACAAATGGCAAGATCTTTTCGGAGTCCATAATCTTATGTTTGAGTAAATCTTTACTAGAGATATTTGAAACTTGATCTTTAGATATTTCATATGTTTTATATTATATCTCCTATCTAACATTAAAGGTCAATGTAATCTTCTTTGTCCATAATATTTACAACAGTAACTAGCTCTCTCTGGCTCGTCCAATTTTGAGAATTTTGAAAACATGTGCCTATTAATTACGAAATGTACGAGAGATTGTGTGATTTATTATTTATGTAATATACTCAACAAAATTACCTCGCTAAAAAAACGAGGCCTCTGGAAATCAATCATGCTAATCTCATAATGTTTTATTCATATCAGATGTAATAATACAATAGGAGGGACGAGTTTTAAAAGTGTTTTTTTATTCGGGTTTGATACAATTCCCGAAAAAAAAAGTCAATAAAATATAGATCAATGGCTCACGTCGTTACTACAGCAATATAATTGGTACTCTGAAGAGTATAATTTATGCTATAATTGTATAGGTCTCCGCCATCAGAATCGAGTACATTTGTTGAGTATATTTAATATGAAATATATTAAAAATCCTCCTGTACAAATTGCAGACGATCCCTTTCAAACTCCTTCCATTCAAGAATTTTTAGCTGCAGGGTACTGGTGAAAATTCAATTTATGCCCAAGATCGGCAATCAACACATCCAGTGACTTATATTTACTTGTCCAAAACGATGCAAGCCGTCTCTGATTGTTGGACGTTTCCAGCAGCAGGATTCCTTTCACAAAAATGTTGTGGATGACACAGAATTCCTTCGACTCGTTAGCTCAAAATATATATTTATTTTCAGTGTTCAAACAGAACCAGGCAGCATGGTGCACTTCACATCAACAGCTTGGCATACAATTCATTGTTTTGTGGTGAAAAGCTATAATATAGAGAAATAGTGTTAGAAAAAGAAGAATAAATCAAACAAGTCAAATGCCTTTTCCTGTCAATATGATCATACAAAACGAAACTTACATGCATAAATTACAGTGCGAAAATTAAATGTTAATGGCTATAAAACACAACATTCATAATCATGATCATATTGGCAACTTGTCTAAAACGGTACATAACGTAGAAAGTTAAATTCAGTACTTCCTTCACGCTTAGACAAAGGGTTTTTTTTTTAAATATTCTATTTGTTCTTTAGTCATTTGTATTTTTTATTCTCCGTGTAGCTTGTTTCATGCAAGTGGCACAAATTTAGTTAATTTTGACTTATGAGCAAGTATTATGTAACGGTTTGCATAATATTTGATATGCCAGATTTTTTTTGTTTGATTTCTACTCAGTAATTGAATTTCATAAATTTTAAGGAAAGAACGGAGAAAACTCAGAGCTAAGATTTTTTTTGTCTGTGCGTGCGCAGTGGGAGTTTAACTGTTATACACATGCGCATTTGTTACTATTTGTTACAGTGGTGGATGATATTTTTTGAGGCAGGGAAATATCAAACTTTGGAAGGCCATTTCACTGAATTGTTTGGGGAACAACGGATTCTGATATATTAGGATTTTACCTATTTAATCATGTTAAAACTATTCAGTTCCACAAGGGGTGCAAGGGAATTGCATCTTTTTGATGCTCATTTTACTACTCTTATTTTTGACCCTGAAGCCTTCAGTCAACTTGATTTCTGAACCTAAAGAAGAGCACAAAGTAATTTTTGTGTTCTTTACCGTTTTATATTGTTGACTAGGTTAGCGGCTGAGTCTGGAGATGAGCTTTTAGTGTTTAAATAAATGAATAAATAAATAAATAAATAAATTTTTGTGAAGTTCACTTGTTTTATATAAAAGATATTTATTTCAGTGCGGAAAACTTGTAGTTTCCGATTATTAACGGTACCAAATTTTTTAAGTAACAAACGGTCTGAAGCGCCAGTAACATACGAAAGCACAAATGCGTGCATTATGTTCATTATTTTGTTTTGCTGTCAGTAGTCTTACAACTCACAAACACACTAATCTAAAATTTAATCAATTGTCCCGTAAAACCCCAAGGCACTACAATTATTGCTGAATAAAATAAAACTTTCTGAGATTTGGTCTACTGTTTTGTGTTGTGTTTTTAGTCAGACATATTTTAGGTGCTCTCGGTTTTTCCGGTCTCAGTATAAAAGATGTTTAACTAACTCAAATTTCTTTTAGGTGCATAAAACGATATCCTCAT
This sequence comes from Zoanthus sanctaehelenae, assembly GCA_028564885.2. NCBI lineage: Eukaryota > Metazoa > Cnidaria > Anthozoa > Zoantharia > Zoanthidae > Zoanthus > Zoanthus sanctaehelenae. The sequence continues at coordinate 6,825 of JAOTRI020048346.1, forward strand.
TAACTTTAATGGGAGATTTGAGAAGTACTGGTGGTATATTTGAATTATCAGAAGCGTTAAAGACAAATACAACCATAACTTCGCTATCTGTAGATGGACGTTGGGTTGATCGTGATGCTGCATCTGCATTATCAGAAATGTTAAAGACAAATACAACCATAACTTCGCTATTTTTACGTAGATGTTGGGTTGATCCTGTTACTGCATCTGCATTATCAGAAGCATTAAAGACAAATACAACCATAACTTCGCTATCTTTAAATGGACGTTGGGTTGAACTTGGTGCTGCATCTGCATTATCAGAAGTGTTAAAAACAAATACAACCATAACTTCGCTATCTTTAGATGCATATGGAGATCGGGTTGAACCTGGTGTTGCATCTACATTATCAGAGGCATTAAAGACAAATACAACCATAATTTCGCTATCTTTACAAGGACGTTGGTTTGAACCTGGTTCTGCATCTGCATTATCAAAAGCATTAAAGACAAATACAGCCATAACTTCGCTATCTTTACATGGAGATTGGGTTGATCCTGGTGCTTCATCTGCATTCTCAGAAGCATTAAAGACAAATACAACCATAACTTCGCTATCTTTATATGGAGATTGGGCTGGTCCTGGTGCTGCACCTGCATTATCAGAAATGTTAAAGACAAATACAACCATAACTTCGCTAATTTTACATGGCAGATGGATTAATTCTTCTGCTGTAGCTGCTGTTTTTTCCCAAGTAATCAAAAGGGGACTAACCGTTTTCTTAGATGAAAATTACAGACTGAGAGTTGTGAGTGTTGTTGACTGTTACCTATGGAAATCAGGTACAGTAGATTTTCGTTTTATTAATATCTTATAGTATAGTTTCGTGGATTTTTTTTTGCTATTATATGGTCAATATATACATAATAAGGTTTTGACCTTTTTAATAATAATGAAGTATAATTTTTGTATTTTCGTACTTCAGGAACGTTTTCCTTATTCTTTGAAAAACAAACATAGCGAAATATTGTTAAAATCTTTGTTAATTGTATTTGTAAGGGATCAAAAATCTGGGAGCGGATTTTAAAAGAAGTATTTTAAATCTTTATAACTTCGAGTTTCAGAGTCCCAAACTTATTCTTCCCAAGTCCACTCAAAATTTTTCTTTTTGTGGCAGGTAAATTTGGTGCCAGTTTTTACAGGGGTCTAAGATTTGCCAATGCAAACATATGTACAAAAAGTTTAATAATATAACTACCACAACTTACCATTCCAAGCTTTAAAAACACTTAATTGGTCTTTAACTTTTATCAGTATTTACTGTCCAAGTTAAGATAGAATTGATGTTCAGTTACATCTTTGTTAAAATGCTTAAAGTGCAAGCACCATGAAGTTGACCATATTCTAAAATTTGTATTTTCCACTTGAAAAAAGTGCGTAGTTCTTTAATTTACCAACAAATAATTGTTTTAACCAAGTTTTCTTTTTTAAATTTTGTGTTTAAAAGCACTTTTGGCGCTCTTCTCAAAAAACTAGTCACCATTTTCCTACTCGGTTTGTGACGTCATAAAATGACTTGCCTACTTGCGTATTAAAATTATTGCTTGAGTAATTCAGTATTTCAGGAGTGAGAATCTGTTTGTCCAACAGTCGTTGTTTGTTAACCTATGGAGTCGGAAAAAGTCAATTTCAGTGAAAGCAGCGATAGTAGCTGTGAAGAAGAAATCGAAGAACAAAATTTTGAGGGAATTCTTGCTACGGTTGACTCTGGTATGGTTCAGCCATATCAGTTCGAACCTGATGCTGATGCTTCAGAATCCAGTGAAGAAGATCAAAATCTCGATGAACCTGAGAATAATCGATTGACGAATTTAGATTGGTATGGAATTTGCAAAATAGACCAGATATTATTTGTGCTGTTTGTTTTTGCGATGACTGCCCAACAAATGATTTAGAGGTTTTATTGCTCGTTTGTTATTGTGCGATTAAGTTAATTTATTGTAACATTTTTTAATAAAACTGTGTTTCTTTGAAAAATCATCTAAAGCGAAACCTGTACAAATCGGGGCAATTTCGATTACTACTAGTATTTATGTCAGTTGTCAATGCACTCGTTTTCAGGTGTACTTGTGGTAATTGTCAAATTTTGGAAAAAGCGATAGAAAATAAATGCTGCCAAGAAATTCAAGAGGTTCGACAGAAAAATATGGAGCTTGTTGGGACGAGCAATTCTCAATCAGCCTCAAACTGTATTGTTTTGCACCCAGGTTTTCAGGCTGTTTGTCTTAACAAATGGGTTTTGGAAACAGCCTGGTTTCAGTATAAACAACAATACGAAGAACCATTCGAGGGGCCAGAGCATAAAAAAAACAGACATATAGCTTATAGACAACTTGCGAGATGGTGCTGGGGTTTCTTGGGGAGGCAAGTTAGGGTTGCTCTTCCTTCTTGTGCTGTCAGTTGCATCAGAGCTCACTTTCCCCCACCAGGAAATGAAGATAATTTTGTCTTCGCTGGTTTTTCTGATCCAACCTCATAGCTTTTTTATTTATTTTTGTATGTGTGTGTTAACATTAAAGTTTCTATGTGATCGGCAGCCAGTCACGCAACTCAAAAACACTAAAAGGCTGGTAGTTCTGTGAAGTGCTTGACAGTTCAATGATAATATTTAGTTTTGACTTCAGTTTCCAAAACTTCTATTTTTTAATAAAACCAAACTTTTCGCCTCATTTTTTTTCAGTTGAGTGACAAGCAGTCAATGAACCTGGTGAAAATAACGAACTGATTATCTCTTAAAACACCTGCTTTTGATTCGATTCATAGTTCTTTAACGATATTTAAAAACTTTTGATTTGAGTTTAGTTTATACAAGTTTTATTTTTACATTTAAGTTTTTTAAGTTGCTTGACCGGCTGATAGTCATATAGACACTGCCTTTTAACATATGGAAATAAATGAAAATAATTTTCTTTTGTTTGCTGGGTACATACATCATTAAAAAGAATAAGAAATTAAAAACAGGCAATTAATAGTGAACTACTCTAGTGAATTAAATTCTAAAAACGACAATTATTTGTTAACTGTTTGATGAGGTTTGAAATCTAGAATATAACTGATTAACAGCTTCAGCTTTGTCTGGGCGGTTAGCTTTACTGCAAAGTGGTGAAGGAACTTCAACATCATCATCTTCTGACTGTGCTTCGTCATATTCACCGATGACATGGTAAAGCATGTCGAACAACTCCTTGGTGTAATCTGAGAAAAAAATAAAAACACAAGTAATCTGAGTTTTTGCCCAAAACAAAACTATCTATGATGATTTGCCATTTCACATTAAGAGATACCAATACATTACCAGTGTTTAGCAAAATCTTTATTTACCATAAGTGCATGCTTTTGCAACCTTTCGTACTGTGTATCCACCACATTTGGCTTTGGGGAACTGCAGGGTGTGCACAGCTTCACCTGCCTTGTTTGTCAGCTGCTCCCTCCCAGAGTTTTCGTTAAAGTGTAGGGCTGCTAAAATTGTTCTGGTGATCAGTTGCATTAAAAACAAAATGAATATTTAAATCATAAAACCTTTTGCTAGTAGAGTGGTTTTTAATAACCTGTGAAATACACTTTAGCACATTTAAACTTTCACACTTTTAAGTGAAATTTAAAAAATTAAAAATTTCTTCCATAATTTTACATTTTTCTTACATTCTAAATTGGTGCACACTTTCACACTTATAAGACTTGTAAAATTTTGAAATTTAAAAATTTCTTCCATAATTTTATATTTTTCTTACATTCTAAATTGGTGCATTTGTTTTATGGGTTAAAGGAAACCACTTTGCTCATTTGGGAAGAAAGGTATGTCTTTGTTTGTTGTGTCAATGGAAGGAGAGGGTGCAGATGGTTACAATTTGATTTCTACAAGAATCCTTTTTTATTATTAGTGAAAGAAGGAGGATCAGATCCAAACTTAAAAAAGACTTTGTCTAAATAAATTTTCACTTACCTGCTCAGCATACTTAGATATGAAAAATGATACATCTTGGGGCAGAAGTAGTTAATGGTACTGTGAAACCCCTCAAGAGCAGATGTTTGGCCCATTGGAGAAAGTTTGGCAATGGCATTCTTCATCCTTGTGCTTTCAAGCAGTTCTGTAAGCTTCTCGTAAACCTCAGAACCTATATAGAACAGAAAAAATATATCTTATGGTATTTGTTCTCATGTGTTTTTAAAATAATAAAGATATACATTTATAATTGTAATAACTAACAATACATAATAGTATTGGAAGTAGGTACATCAATAATATCTGTTTTCATATTTTATATTTATTCATCATCAAAAGGGTATAACTCGTAATTGTTATCTGTATTAATTTTTGTAATATAAATTAGTATTTAGAGTTTTAATAATTCAATTTTTGAAAAAGAAACTATTTGTTTACCTGCTTTAAACCATTTTTTCTTTAACCTGGGATGACTGCAATCTGGGTAAAGGGGGTTTCCATGTCCTTTGTGCTTGTCTGCAATGTGGTTGGAAATGGAAAGCCACTTAGCAAGGGTTACATCACCATTATCACTTGAGTGCACAGACCAGTACAGATGGTTAATGATGCTCCTTGTCCACTCTGCCACTAAACCATACCCTTTCAATTTTCCCATGGCAACCAATTTTTTTTTCAGTCCTGACAAGAAAAAAATATTGAAAAACTAACTATACGTCTATTAAATTTAAATACTTTAAATCCTTGTCTTTGGTGAAAGTAAACAAGCAGATGTAAGTTAGCTAGATAACTGTTTATATATGTAGTCTGTATAATCCTACCCTTAGCTACATGCCACACATCGTAGTAATGAGTGATAAAGGAATATGACTGCCTCAGAACTTTTTGGATTTGTAGGTGCATATCAGTCACCAGCACTTTGACCTTTAGTTTGTGTGCAGTTAGTTGGCCCTCACATTCCATGTGATAACTTCCTTTCACCTCATTGCTCTGAAACAAGTATGTAAGAGATAAAAGATGTGTTAGTTGCCACAATCAGATAAATCTAAAATATCAAAAATTTCTCCTTTTGGGTTTTGTAGTTATTAAATGTAGAGGGAGAAGGGATAAAGTTTCATTTCCAATGTTTACAATTTAAATAACAACCAGATATAATTCTAAGGTTAAAAACTAGCATTGATTATCTTTCATAAAAATGTGACTGTTCCCACTTACCTTTACATACTCCAGTAGACAAAAGCCAGGATTGAAAGTGAGATATTATTCAACAACAAATTGTAACCTTGGTGATTTCGTTTTCATCTAAAAAATTTTAAACTATATAATAAACTCTGTTTACCTGAACAGTGTTGATGCAAATAATTTTGTTGACATTCAGTTCCAGCAATGAGTATGTTCCATATTTAGCACAATGGCCCATGCTGTCACTCCTGCCATCACCCCCCAGTACAAGCTCCGTATCCTTAAGTTGGTTAATAAGGGATGTTGTACACTTTTCCCACACTTGCCTAATGGTTTTGTGGAGATACTTCTTTTGGTGGCGGAAATACGTGTTGGGGTGAATCCCAGTCACGCCCATGAGCCTTAGCACTCTTAGCGTTTTCCCTGGTATTGCCCCGGCAAATAGAATTGATGCAGAAAGGAGGATGTTTCCTGCTGGCATGCCACAGATGAAGGGCTGGCTTTCCCACTTCCACTCATTTCCACATGTTTTGCATGTTTGAACAACTGTAATCATGGTGCCTATGACAGTCTTGATGATGGCTCGGGCGCTGGCACAGTGGCAAGCAACACAGATTGTAAATAGTTGCAAAAGGGCTGTCTCAAATATGATGAATTTTCTCTCATCAGTTTCTGGGACGTAGGTTGCATCACAAAATCTAGGAGAAAAAATTGCTAAAAGTACGTTTTACGATAATTAATTAATATCTCAGAGTGCTACTTACTCATCGTCACTCTCATCAATCATATCTTCATCCTCTGATTCACACTCGGGAACATAGTCTAGGTCCATTGGATCATCGAAATCCTCTGCATTCCACGTCTGCCCTAACTCATTGGAATCAGCAGCCGGAGGTGTCAACAGCTCGCATTGGACTCCAATAGAACTGAATGTTTTTGCCATTGGAGTAATCTGTGTGCCTGGAACGTATAAAAAAAGTTTACGACATAATAGCATTTCGCAAATCGGTCTCATTACAACATCTTGTTGACAGTTCAGTTTATTTGTATGTGAAGTCACGCTAAGTATAACTTAAAACATAATAGAACTGAGACAGATAATTGCCGAAAGATGGGATTTAGAATTTTCAAATAGGAAATTTTATGTGAAATTTTAGTGGTGAAAGTTCTGAAATAAAATTATTCGAACAAAATTACCTATCGTCGATCACAACTCGTGCCTGCACGGATAGAAAGAGTTACTTATCCTGAAAGCTAGTATATATGTTTGTAGACGTGACATGAACAAACCTTTGCTTCTAAAAGCGTTACGGTGCTGAACTGCTACATCGACAAATAATTTGTTTTTTTCAACATGAGAAGAACAGGCCAAATCATCAATGGCAATTTCGTCCGGCGTCGTCAGCTCAACATTCGAACTTTCGCTAGCACTCGCACATGCGGCATCAAGGACCTTTTGAACAAATAAATTTTGTCGCATTCAATTTCAAACAATATTCCTTAATTAAAAATCCACAAGTTTAACATACCCTTCGACGTTCTCGCTTTTCATAAGCAGATCGTGACTTTGGAGTACTGTCGCAACTGTTCGCTAAAGGTGATTCCTCGGATAGGTGCTTGTACGATTTCGTTGGCACAGCATCCGGTTTCAATTTTGGTTTTCTGTGGAATCAAAATTTATCTTGCATATATAGCAGCGATGGAAAAATTGAGATAAGTCAAAAATATTCTTAATAAAACGCAACTTACTTCGAGGCAAATCCGAGTTGAGCTTGTATGGGACTATCAATGTAGTCTTCTTGGTTAAAGTGTCGAGAACACACGCCAGTGTTGTTTAGCTGTTCCGGTGTCTTTTGAGAAAATCCGAGGCAAGTAGTGTCGACAAAATTGACCCAAAGTCTCCGTATTTTTGGGTCTTTTGGGAAATTATGTATCCTACCACCCTTTTTTGAATTAGTATTGCAACCGTAAACTGCACAGTGCTTTCCCATTTTGTCAGACAAAACGTTTTTTAATGCTCTTGTAGTTTTTTTGGTGTTTCGCAAGTTTTTTTTATTAAAGGTATAGTATATCTGGCGTTGCACAAGTCATCTTATGACGTCACGCATATTAATTACCCGTTTTAGCGACTTTCACAGAAAACCAAAACAAAATAGCTTTTTGCTCGCTCAGTAAGTCGCGTTCAGTTATAAAAACCAAGGATATGAAAAGTAGGCCCTTGGCCCTAACTAAAGAAGCAAAGTCACTTTTACGTGGTGTTTGCACTTTAAAATTTATTTAATAAAACATACTATAACAATACTATGAAAAAATGATGTGATATAAAAAAGGCTGATAATAAAAGATTGAATATACAAACATTACAAATTTACATTTTCACCAGTAATTACCCTAATAAATTTCAAATTTATCCTGTGTTCAATGGCATACTTAATGATATTATCAATACTATATTTAACGTCAAGGAAGTTACTGCCAATTTTTTCCAGCCAGTACGGGTCATATTTTTACGTGTAAGTTGAGTTTACAGAGAGAGGAATCCCAGAGTACCGGGAAAAAACCTCTCAGAGTTAGATGGAGATTGACGAAGTTCAGTTCCATGACTTCCTGGGTCGTAGACGGGGGAGGCGTGACTGATGACTAGTATGCCAACCAGATTTATTGGTTCATTCTTTTTTAGTTTTTTTGTCATGCTTTGAAGACAGTATTTTTTTAATATTGGCGGATTGTTTATTTGCAATTAGTTGTTTTATAATCTTTTCAAGTTCAAAATCGAAAACATTTAAAAATAGCAAGTTAGCTTTCCTGAAAGATAAGCTGTTGCACCGATTTCTTTTTATTTGGATTATTTTAACTTTTTGTTTGATGAAAATGTTTGCATAAATAATGTCAATAGTTTATTTACAAAATGAACAAAAAATAATTCGATTTGAAAGCTTAGTTTTTTAATAGCAATTAGGACATCTTACAATTTTCTGCCGATATTGTATTAATAAAATAAGATCTTTAAATAATTGCGTATTGAACATTGTTTTAACTAGTCTTTAGTATGTTTCTCAGTGGCATCAATATTTAATACTGTTTCATATTTATTTTCAGAAGTTGAGGAAACGAATGAAAGTAGAACTTTCTATTGTCAAGAAAAGGTATATTGAAATGGTACTTTAATCAGCTATTTTAGGTAGTTTTATAGTTAGGTACGATTTACACCATTGTGAAAAATAAATGTTTAACTGACTTTTCAAATTGGGTCCGGTTGTTCAAAGGCTGATTAAATTTAACCCTGGGTTAAGCAAAAATTGAAACAGGAATTTCTTCTTTAAGAAAAGGCAAACGGTTATTTATGAAGACTGTTTGGATTTTTCAAGGAAAAGTCTTGTTAATCCCAAAACTACAGCTTAAATCTCTCCTTGTGAGATTGAAAACAAGATCGTGGGTGAAACATTTAACCCTGGTTAGTGCTAATCGGCATTTGAACAACTGGGCCTTGGGTTCTTCGTCGGGTGGAATGCATGAGATAATTAAGGAGGTGGTCATTATTTATTGAAAAGAAAATCAAGGTAAAGTAATGAAATAGATGTTTTTAAGGTACAAAAGGAAATAAGTATAGACATGTGACAAAAGAGAAAGTGTTAAAAAGACCAAAAGGTTCCCGAACAACAGTTAGTTAACAGTTGGTTAACTTAGCGTTCGCAAAGCGCATTTCTTTGGTCTTACGCCAATCGTTCATTTGTGAGGACATACAGCTTTCTTTAAACTCCACTCCCGGAATTTCTCATTGTTATTTCTTGCTTAGGATTCATGAAGACGACAATCTTGGCCATCTCATTTTTTCTGCTGGTAGTTATCCTAGGGACTCATCTCCAGTTATTTTGAATGCGTTTTGTTACTTAAGGCTAAAAGTTCTCCCATTTACATTAAGGACACCAATCTTTTTAATATGGACGTTAAGTTGCAGCTTTATACTGTCATTCCTAATATCAATTGTCTTCGTGCTCTGAAATATTTGATTTTTTGACCGCCATACAGTGTTAGAGCCTATCACTGCCGCTTTATTGCGCCTAGCATATAACTTGCTCTTTGATTGCCGGCCCGGTGATGTTCGCTGTTTATACGGATCAATGGTGTAGCTATGGGAAATTAGCTGGACCTAGTTGTGCTAGTTGGTTTTCGATTTGATCGAAAAAACAATCAAAAGTGATTTCTTAAAACATAACGAAGAGAATATTAACATTAAAAGCTGACGTTTCCGCGTCATCATGACACTATTCTTAAGGCAAAACGAGATGCGAAGATTTAATTTCTATATAATCTCTACGAATTAACATATAACAAAGGTTCACAATGTTCCACCTTTTTACTCGGGCTACCTGTGAAAGGCCGATTCAAGGTTTGAAAACTATGCTAAACAAACTCAAACCAAAAACCATGTCAAAGATACACAACTTAACTTAAGTCAACTGAAAAGTAATAGCGCACATTCAAACAAACAAGTACCAACTATGAGAAGTGTGCTGTCGGAGAAGAGATTCAAAACAACATGAACGACATTTTGGGTTCTGTCAAGATGTTTAAATAAATAATAGAATCAAGAAGCCTTGGACTTATATCATTGACAGTAAGTTACCTACCTACCTACCTACCTACCTACCTACCTACCTACCTACCTACCTACCTACCTATCGACAATGTCGAAAACGTGTAAGCCCGCGTTGTAATTAGTCTGCGCTTTTCTCATGTGGCCAATTTTGGCAAATTAACAAGTTTAATTGTTACTTTTCTAAATGATGTCTTCCAATGAACTTGTCGCTCCTACGGTCAAAGTATACACAAATTAATGATGGACAAGGCAGTTGTTTGAGTCAGCTCGCTTTGTATTCGTGTCAATCCAACACGGGACGTGTTTCTAAAGTTGTTTTGCGACTTCAAAACGGGATAATTTTTCTTTACAATTACCGCAAGTTTTGTGCAAAAGCTGGAAATATTGCTGTGCTTTGCTTTACGGCGAAAACAAATTTACGGTGAGTTCTTTGTGTCACACGTGTTTGTTGACGGAAAGCTGCCAAATGTTGCATAATTTGTTCTATGGTTTGTCGCGATGTCAAATAGGAATTTCCCTAAACATTATTCTTTCTGCAAATATCTGTAATTTTTCATTCTACTTGTAAATAGCGAGATCTATAAAATTTTACAATATCTTTATAAACTTCATGTTTCCAAACTTTACCGTCAACTGAAAAGCTACAGTCTAGACAGAACACAATACAAAAGTTTATTTTTGTTTTATTTTTTTATTTTTCTTAGCATTTTACTTTTTTACAACCCAAATTTATGTAAGAAATTTATTTTATAGTTTAACTCAAACAAAAAGTTAAAGTTCCATAGAGGAAAGAACTGAACAAAATAAATACGGTTTAAAATTTCATTATGCAAATTAAAAACGAGCTTCACCATGAAATGTTTTCAACCATAAACAATTCTCAAGCGTACCGTTTGCAAACTGACAGTTCTCCCAGTTTTACAGAACTGACGAGGATTAATTTTATGGTAGGAAAATGTTTCTTGATTTTTTGTAAACTTCTAAATGACAATG
>JAOTRI020048430.1:0-17575 GCA_028564885.2 Zoanthus sanctaehelenae
TGTTGAAACATGCTATAAACTCCTTGAAAAGTTTGTATTTGAAGAAAAATCTTTTTCATGTGTACTCCCCCCTTAAGCCTTATGCTGAATAAGTTATTCAAACTTGGTGTTCTTGAGGACGAGAGGTCAAATTGTTTTATTCTAAACCTACTTATCGATTAAAAATGATGTGCAAATTAAATTATCAATCAAATCCTCTGATATTATAGAAAAACGGGCTCATTACTATTTTGATCCGCCATCTTTTCCGTACTAGTATGTTAATGCTTATGAAAAAAAAAACAGATGAGAAAACGTTCTTTATTTGCAAAAGTAATCAATGCTTTTTTTTAAAAAATGAAATTTTAAGAAATTAAATATTTATTTTATTCAACAAGTTACAATGGCTGAACTGATATTCATAGAATTTTATCGCATGTTAAATGCACGTGCCACATTTACGCATTCATTAGTGATTAGATAAAAAGAACATAACATGAAACTGATGGAACAAGAAACATTTTAATCAAGAAACCTTTAACTATTTTCAGCTGTTCTGAATAAACATGACAAATATTTACATCAATATAGCCGCTTTAATTTAAATTTTTTTTTTTTTGCATTTTTCCGCAAATGAATTTTTCAAATGGTCCATTCGAGTAGGTGCAGATAATTCAAAATCATTATAACGTTGTGAATGAATGCATGTTTTAACAATCGACTGATGTTTCATAGGAGTAAAGTTATGATCAACGGAAAGGTAGCAGGAGATACAGAGGGTCACGGTTTACTGTCCCAGAACTGGGACGGCCGGGTTGGTATCGGACTAGCGGGGGGTATCCATGGAGTTATAGATGAGTTCTACATGTTCAATCACGCTCTTGCCGCCTACGACATCGCTGATATCTCCGAACAATGCAACCTCGGAGCTGGTAGGTTTATTGCATTATAGCGGAAATCACATATACTGGAATCTGATAGGATACCGTACTCACTATCCATCAAAAATACTGCATTCTGATTGGTTACCGTACTCACTAACTGTCAGAAATACTGCAATCTGATTGGTTAACGTACTTATTATCCATCAACAATACTTCACTATGGTTGGTAACCTTACCCACTATCTATCAAAAATACTGCAATCTGATTGGCTACCGTATTCACTATCTGTCAGAAAAAGTGCAATCTGATTGGTTTCCGTCTTCATTGTCTATCATGTGATAGTGTCTGCAGGATGAAAACAGGTAATTCAATATGGTGGCCCTTTCATGTTTCTCCAACATTTTAAACTTGAACTAAATGTTCTTGATCAAAACGCAATATCAAAGAAAACTAAAACAACAAAAAATGCTTAAAAGGAAGGAAAGAATTAATTTAAAGTATCAATGTAAGTGTCGCTTAACAAATGGTCGCTGTTGGATCATCGCCACGTGGTTTATTTCTTCTATCAGAGATTCTTACTGTCAGTTTTTAAATGCATCTGGATATGAAGGCATTCGTATTTAACAATTATTAGGTTCTTCCACATTGTAGATACTAGATCATTATATTTGATCATTTTAGTGAATAATTATATTTTTGCAATGTTGTTATTACAGTAAATATTTGTTAAGACCACTGAAACAGCGTTTAAGCGCTTCTTGAACTTTATTGGAATATATATGCTTAAGAACTCAGGTCAAAAGTTCTTGAATAGTGCCATTAGTTAAAAGAAAATATTTTATAAAAAGCTTAACTTTCATCAACGGGATTCTCGGTTAATAAAACTGCATGGTTTCATATAACGAATGCGGGGGCTCAAACAGGAAAACGAGTTGCAACATTGGTCTGACTGATTACGTTTTTTTACTTTCAGTAAAAAATCACAACATTGTCTTCGATTTACAGGAAATGCAATACCAACGAAAGAGGGCGGATATAATGGTCTTATTCCAGATCAGATGATCAAAGAAGCTCAGGCTTTAGAACAGTTAGCCAATCAAACATTGTTACAGACGAAGCAACTGTCCTTTAGCAAAATGAAAGCTGATCTATTTGAGAAACAACTCACTCGACCGACAACAGGAAAGACAAGTCCCAAAGTCACCAATGTAACCACGCTTACCAAAACGACGACAGCACAAACAGCAAAGTTGACGATTCAATCAAAGGTAACAATGCCCACAGCAAAGAGCGCGTTGAGTTTACGAACGACTCCAAAGCCAATGAGAGATGCCTCGAAACTGGAAGAACATGCAAACGTGCAAGACAAATTGATGACATATAAAAACAATTATGTATCGGCAACAACAAGTTCTGAAACAACAACAAAGGTAGCGTGGTCTTTATGTTTTTTCCTATACAAATAAGAGAAGTTAGTCAAAATATAATACAAAAATCATAGAAGACCAGATTTTAAGAACCAGATAAAGTGGTTGAGCACAATGAAACAAATCTATCCTTAAAAATTGTGAATGTCACATTGATCTTAAAATCATTTAAATACGTTCTAAAATATTTTTCAGGAAGTCTTAAATTGCCCCAAAAAATGGATTACCTATTTTGTATTACCTTTACTAGGCTCGTATAAGGTTTAGCCTTAGCTAGCTTTTTAAGCCCAATAGAAGTAAAACTGAACTGAACTGAATTTTTTTTTATATTTTTGTATAGAAACCGGAAAACTCACAGTCCAGCCCCGACTGTGAGCAAGGCCTGTTCTACTTTAACAGCAGGCTTCGTGGAGGAATGATGTCTGGGATGTTTATCGACCTAGGAAACATTCACTTGACCAGCGAATGTCTCAAGCGTTGCTGTGAAATAGACTCATGTGACCTGGTATACATGATAAGTGAGAAATGTTACGCTGTCAATTGCTTCAGTTCCGAGATGTGCGAAGCCGTTTCTGCAGAACCGTTTGCTGCTGATGCGCCGAGTGTGTATTACGTCACTCGCAGAGGAAAATCAATTTTTGACAAAGGTAACAAGTTGTAGAGCCGTAGAAAAGTAAAAAGCCGGGGGGAAGATGTGACCCCACTCTCTCCCTCCCTCCCATTCTAGTTTTTACCCAAACGTTTCTGGCTAGTACTACTTCACAGAAAGTCCGATTTTGTTTCAAACGGAGTTTAGAAGCTAGGAAATTTGTTTTCTACGAATACCATCTTACTCGACCCCCTCCTTAAGCACGGGCGAATACAGGGGGTAAATTGGGTGAATTTTCACCCCCCTTTTCTTCGATTTTCTGGTACATTCTTTGTACTTGCCACCCTTCTTCTCCTTGAGTCACTGGTAAATTGTTTGTATTATTCACCCCCCCCCCTTCTAGAATTTCTGGATCCGCCAATGTAAAGGCTCGTGCTTTTGGTGTTCGGTTGTGTCTCCCAGCTTTCTTTAGCTTCCTACGGCCGTGCATAAGACAAAGTTGTCCATATTTTTGGTAATTTTCAAAAAGAGACGAAAAACAATTCCTGAAAAGGTCTTTAATTTGGCAAGGTTCAAATTTATAATTTGGCTTGATATCATTCTACCAACCGAATGTAGACATTACCCACTCCGCTCATGGCTTTAAGAGCCTATAGATATGGTTTTCAGCGAAACTTAGATTTCTCATTTGTGTTTCATGATTTATTTTTTTGTGTGAAACTTTTTACAGTAAAGCTTTGCAAAGCTAATCAATCGTCTCTTGATACAACTAATAGCGCGAAATTAATTCATGAAATAACTAGAGAACTTTATTTACTATTTTGCAGAAATAAAGAAGTATGCTACTCGCCCAACACAAAAACTTGCAACCACCAGTTCTCCAACGTTATTCACACCTTACAGAGCTGGTATGGTAGACTGGCTCACATCATTGCCCACAACGCACGCTCGCACTACGAATTTCAAAACATGCACGCAAGGCATGTTTTTCTATAACGTGAAACTACAGGGAGGCTGGCAAGCAGGAATGTTTCTCCGTTCGTCCACGGTGCAAACTATGCACGAGTGTGTTAACAGGTGCTGTGGATTTCCCGAATGTGACGTTGCCATGTTGCGAGATCACGTTTGTTACACAATTCAGTGCTACAGCAAGGAGAGTTGTTCTGTTGCAGGAAATGGCGATTTTCAGGTTTCATATGTTACAAGAATAGGTATGTGGAATAGCATGCTACGGTGAATACCCAGAACACCATTTATCATTAGTATAAATCAGTTTGGCTATAGGTCATTTGATTGACAGATATGAGAAAATATTTTGTAATAGTGAAAATCATAATGACACCGAAACAAAGTGCCGGACAAGGAAGGATGTCGTCGCTTAGTGTCCGTTTTGTCGATTGTTTGTATTTGAATATTTAGCTATAAAAACACAAGATTTTACAACGACTCTTTGTTTTACACCCTTTGCGGCATTTTGTATTTTAAAAGCTCTCAAAACAACGAGATGTATTTGTTAAACTCACATCATTCCTGTGCTTCACAGCGCTATAAAAACTCACTTGTAGACCAATTAAAACGCATGTACTAACCAAATTATCTCATAAAAAGTTTTTACCTTGTAGTTGTCAAAGATAGGTGATCCTAAACCTCATTTAATGTTTTTTATAACTAATTAAGAAAATATAGAATAGCTCATTTTCGTTTATGGAAGCACTTCTAAACTATGTTGTAAGAATTAACATTTTAATTCAAACATTAATGTGCTTGTCACATAAAACACACAAAAAACTATTTCCTTTGTCATAAATCCATGTCTTTGTGTATCTACGTAATTATATTTTAAAAGTTATTTTCATTTTACTATTATAGGTTCAGAAAGAAATCCTACCTTTCCAACAGAAAAAACAATCAACCCGCAGACATCTCGCACAGTTACGCATTCTACGCAAAAGTTTAGACCCGAGACTTTTTCTGCCAATGCAGTCAGCGATGTTGCTGGCCGTGATAAACACTTGTCATTGTTCTTTGGATTTGATCACGTGATAGACAACGTTGTAGTCGACGGTTCTGGTTGGAAGAATGATGGAACCTTAACACCAGGTTTGTTACCGTTAAATTTATGATAACAACATAAAGATCATTGCGACATGCATCGACAAGGATAGAATTAAATAACAAATTTAATGATAACAATAACTATAATAATAAATAATCAAAGATATCCTGTGATAAGCTCGTGAAGTAAGTAAGATACTGTGTCAGGGAGCTGTTGTATATATACTAATTATAATCAAAGGTATCCTGTGGTAAGCTGGTGGAGTAAGTAAGGTACTGTGTCAGGGAGCTGTTGTATATATACTAATTATAATTAAAGGTATCCTGTGGTAAGCTGGTGGAGTAAGTAAGATACTGTGTCAGGGAGCTGTTGTATATATACTAATAATAATCAAAGGTATCCTGTGGTAAGCTGGTGGAGTAAGTAAGGTACTGTGTCAGGGAGCTGTTGTATCTTGACTGTTGTTCATTGATTTCAATTGTACGCGTGATCAACCACATGTGCTGGTATGCCGAAGTCTTGTACCGAACGCCAAAATATAACACGTGACATATTGAACGTTTTTCATTTTCATGTATAATTGAGCCTGCCGAACTTGAGATGATCAGAAATCAATTACAAATTTTCCATTGTTTACGCCTGAAATCCTGATTCCCCAACAATCCCGATAGCTCTCCGCGAGCTACAAAGAAGTTTAACAATTGCTGTAATGAAAACTATAACAATAAGTAGCGATAACTATAACTGTATCGATAACGATGGCGATAATGCTAACAATAATAATAAGATAACTGATAACAAAAAAAATAATGATAACGATGCTGCTAACCATAGCTATGGCACTAAGAATAAATTGGACCATCACCACCACTAATATCATAATCATCACAAACATCATATCACCATCATCAATTATCATCATCATTATCACTACCATCATAGTCATCACCAACATCATATCACCATCATCAATCATCATCATCATTATGACCATCATTATAGTCATCACCAACATCATATCACCATCATCAATCATCATCATCATTATGACCACCATCATAGTCATCACCAACATCATATTACCATCATCAATCATCATCGTCATTTTTTCAACCCAAAGACTGAGAACTATTCGTAGCGGGCGAAGAAGAAAAGAAATATAAAAAAGTTCCGTATTTTTTTAGTTTTAAGTTGACAACGACGATTAAAACTAATAGTTTCTATCCCTTACTTTCAGAAACAGAAATAATACTCAAAAGTCAACATGATCCCGCATTACGACTCAATGGCGGAGACATTCGGTTAAACGGAAAAACATTTCGCAGAAAACCGCAAAGATCCATTTCAGTTGCTCTCTGGATAAATCTGGACGAATCGAAAGGAATACATTCGCTTTTTAGCACCAGTGGATTCCGTGATATGTCCCAATATCGTTTAGACGTTCGTGACGGTCGCTTGCACTGGTTTCACAGGAACAAACGTCACGTGGTGTTTAGCGCCTTAACTCCGCCGACCATTAGCCCACTTAAATGGTATCACGTTGCTGCCACGTACAGTTCACGTGCAAAACGAGCACAGGTGTTTGTTGACGCTTCTTTGATAGCAACTAGTTATGGTTCAGGATTACTGTCCCTTGACTGGAGTAAAAAGGCGGGTTTTGGACTTCGATCAAACGAAAGAGCTTTGCTTGGTTTCTTTGACGAAATTTATATATTTAGACGTGCTTTAACCGCTAAAGAAATAAGAAAATATTTAGAAAAGAAAAACAAGATACTTCCAGTTTCGAAGGTTTTCCAAACAACGGTTCCACCCACAAAGATAGCTCCAACTGATGCAGTTAATACTATAGAAATTATCACAGAATTACCCTTGTTACAGCCGACACAAGGACCTCGCATCAACACACAACGATTAAACAGCTTCAAGTCATCTTTTAAATCCGGACATGAGGGAATAAAAGATTTTGAGTTTGACCTTTCATTAAAAAATGTTTCTAATTTTGATGCCCGTACAACAGTTTCGACGACCAAAAAGACTGCAACTTCTCCTACAACTAAACCAACATATTCTACCAGCACAACGAAGTCCACAACTCCTACAACAAGAACAACTACAAAGACCACAATTTCAACAACAACAAAAACAACAAAAGTCACCACTGTGTCAGCATCACTCTGTAAATATGGTGATATATATCGACACGATGATTTAGTTGGTGGGCTTTCGTCAGGAAAATTCACTAACAAAGGTGCTGTGGAAACAATTGAAGATTGTATGAAATTGTGCTGTGAAGAGCAAAACTGTTCAGTAGCCTATATGATTGCATACAACTGCTTTGCAGTGCAGTGTGAAGACGAGAAACTCTGTAAGACCTACACCAAAGGTATAACTGAAATTGCTCCTGTCATTGGGTTCGTGGATCGTTTTAACAACGGAGGTAAGAACATTGATCTAAAGAAATCACGTAATATTTATCCCATGTAAATCAGAAGCCAGGAACACCGTTGTATATTCTGCTGTACCCAGCGGGTAGTATTCAATGGTGTTATTCTACCCGGCTTTCCCGTCATTGCGTGCATGCGACAATCAAAATGGCGCCAAAACTGTGTGGGTACATTTCTAAAATGGCGCCAAAACTGTGTGGGTACATTTCTAAAATAGCGCAAAAGTTATCGGTCACCTTCGTGAGAGTTTAAGACATAAGCAGAAACTGTGGTTTTAGTTCTTCGTTCTTCACGAGGGGGATAAATTACTTAGCTGTATTGTTTCAGGTATGGGATAAACAGACCTTTTCACAATTCCGAAGGGGTAACCAAGCTTCAACATGAAACTGACGATAGAGATGCCTTGGCACAGTTAGAGAAGTTAAAATGATTATTAAATTTAGATACGGATTCAAATCTATTATTAAGCCTATTATTTCAATAATCTAAATAGACCAGGTCCATATTGCCTCAGCTTATTAAAGAAGCACGATTAGTTTTTGAGAACTTTGAAATGGTTTATTAGTTATTCAATGCTTGAGCGTGGAATACGGTGTAATATGCCACGCGTCACACTTATCTTTTTTTGTATACCTACAATAATGAGACGTGTTTGTATGGAAAGTACAAAGGACGCATGGTATATTCCACGGTATCCCACTCGAAACCATTGTATAGCTAGTATGAATACGGAACATACAAAAGACAAGTGGCATATTCCACGGTATCCCACTCGAAACCATTGTATAGCTAGTATGAATACGGAACATACGAAAGACAAGTGGCATATTCCACGGTATCCCACTCGAAACCATTGTATAGCAAGTATGAATACGGAACATACAAAAGACAAGTGGCATATTCCACGGTATCCCACTCGAAACCATAGTATAGCTAGTATGAATAGGGAAAATACAAGTGACGCGTGGCATATTCCACGGTATCCCACTCGAAACCATTGCATAACTACATTTATTGAAGAGAAATATTTATGTTTTTCCTATAATTAGGTGTAAAAAAGGCGAGGACAATAGTTTTTGACTATAACTGATTTTCTATAGATTTTAGAGACCCATAATCCTACCTTACAGATATACACTTCTACTCCGCCGAGATTTTTAAGTGAAAGCAATGCGAATAATTATTTTTCATCTGAAAAAAGCTAATACAAAAACTATAAACTTCCTCAAAAAAAAAATTTACATAAAAAACTCCTATCCATAAAATCTGTCTTTTTCACGACTTGCGCTAATAACCGAAACATTGACCAACGCTTCATGGAGAAGCCTTTAATTGATTAGGCACTAGTATTTTTTCTTTAGTTATTTTCCACACTTTAAACCATAACCACTTTATTTACAGAACTAAAGGTAATCGATGTACCTCAACCTACAGCAGAACCACGCCAAGTATTCACTACAACTAACAAACAGAATCTTCCAGTTGGGATTGCGGTAAAAGCTGGTTCCGAAAACGTCGCCCCAAACTCAAAAACGAACAATGATCTGTCAACCAACGAGAATGCAGACAATCAATCTTGTAAGCACAGTGAAGTATTTTCACACGTAACGCTTAAGGGCGGCTTAAACGCAGGAAAATTCCGACGCTTGGCCGAGTATTCAACAATCAAGGAATGCGCCAGAAAGTGCTGTATAAGCAAAACCTGTGATGTGGCCATAGTGATGAAAGGCACGTGCTTTGAACTTCAGTGTTACTCCATTGACTCCTGCGAAACTCGCCGTGCACAACTTAAAAACTTCAATTTGATGATAGTTTATATCTACCGCGAGAAAGGTATATAAATTCAAATATTCTAAGACTTAATCCCTGCACAAAGGTGTCTTTAACATGAAAGTAAAATATAAAAATAACAACAATGATAATAATAATAATAATAATAATAATAATAATAATGATGATGATAATAGTAAAAGTAGTAGCAGTAGTATTACTAGTAGTAGTAGTAGTAGTAGTACTAGTACTAGTAGTACTAGTAGTAGTAGTACTAGTAGTAGTAGTAGTAGTAGTAGTAGTACTAGTAGTAGTAGTAGTAGTAGTAGTAGTAGTAGCAGCAGTGGTAGTAGTAGTAGTAGTAGTAGTAGTAGTAGTAGTAGTAGTAGTAGTGGTGGTATAGTAGTAGTAGATGTAGTAGCAGTAGTAGTAAACTTTATATGCACGATGTAAATTCTTTTATATATTG
Organism: Zoanthus sanctaehelenae; assembly: GCA_028564885.2. NCBI lineage: Eukaryota > Metazoa > Cnidaria > Anthozoa > Zoantharia > Zoanthidae > Zoanthus > Zoanthus sanctaehelenae. The sequence goes on from JAOTRI020048430.1 coordinate 9,620, forward strand.
CTAAAGCATAAATTTTACAATTGATTATAGTTAAACTTATTTACAATCAAACGTTTAACAATTCTAGCAGAAACAAGAAAGAAAAAAAGGAAATATACATGTATATTTATAACAACAATAATAAAATAGGAAAATTGTCTTTAAATTGATTAGCTGGAGGTAATGGTTTTTCTAATTGAGAAACACTTGCTTACAAACTGAGCCAAATAATATTGTGCCTTTTTGTTAGAGTTTGAAAAAATTTCAAATATAAATGAAGAATCTTTTGATTTGTTTATATCAAATACGGCATGCAAATTCTTTAAAAAGGTATCTCTGAGATCCAGGTAGAGTTCACAAGAATGTATTAAATGTAATTCATTTTCTATTTCATTTTTATTGCAATATTTGCAGATTCGTTCTTCGCGGGGTAGTAGTAGTAGTAGTAGTAGTAGTAGTAGTAGTAGTAGTAGCAGTAGTAGTAGTAGTAGTAATAGTAGTAGTAGTAGTAGTAGTAGTAGCAGTAGTAGAAGTAGTAGTAATAGTAGTAGTAGTAGTAGTAGTAGTAGCAGCAGTAACTCAGTAACTAGTAGAAGTAGTAGCACATTAAGAACAACTTACTGTTCCCCTTTTCAGTCTCTGTAAAAGTTCTTTTTCTATAGCATTGTCTAACTGAGCAGCAATCAGAGCTTTAGCCTGGTGGAATAAAGTAATTCATTTTAGTTTACAATTCTGTATTATTTACTATTGACATATCAAAAGTGAAAAACATGTATTACATGTGTCCTACCTCTTTTCTTTTTTCCCTTTTCTCAACTTTGGTATTTAAAGAGACAACTTTCTTCCTGCAAAGAAAAAACAATTCTTTTTCTTAACCAAGAAATTCAAACTAATGGGAAATTCTGTAAATCTGGCTAACCATGCTCAAGCCTTACCAGTTGGAAGAGCAACATTTACTATTATTAATAGTAATATATAATATATAATAGTGAGCAGACTTGTAGACTACCACTTTAACAGAACCAGTGCAACACCTTCAAAAGAATCCAGATAGACCAATAGACTAAGTACTGTAGAAGGTTTGATATATTATTGAACTTAATTGTACATTTTTATTAGAACAGATTCATCATCATCATCATCAATCTAGTTTTGATCCAGTTTTATCTCTGTAAACGAGGGAGGCTGGATTTACCTCACTCCCACTCTCCATCATAGAAACAAAATTTAAATACATACGTATACTTTTACAAAAAGAAACAAATTAAAAAAGAACCTTAATAATGTAACAACACTGACAAACTCTTTATCCCTACCTTGTTTTCAATTTTAGCTTTCTCATTCTAATCAGATACTGCAAAAGAAGAATGATAAATAAATAAAATAAAAATTCATAAATAAAATAAATTCATAAATAAAAAGTTTTATTTTTCCTATTTCTATTTAATATTATATTTAGAAGTACCAACTGAAAAGTAAATTAATTACATTTTGTGATGGCTGAGTTTGAATAAATACAAACACAGTTTTAAGATTTAAATGCGCCAACTGAATTTTTCATTTTTCCTTAAAAAAACATAAAACTAACAGACTAGTTGGATGATTATTGTAAGAATTTCATTTATACATAAGCTGGAAATCACTTTACTAAATAAGCTGCATCATGAATAAAATGAATTGAAACGTTTCAGCATGATTAGGAATCAGATGCCTTCAGCAGGTAAAAGCATGTGAAGTTGTAAGATTGACAAGAACAAGGCAAACAATAAAAAATTATAATTTTAATTATTTAATGTTCATCCAATTTACTGCAGAAATAAAATTAAAATATAGATTAAAAAACTATTGAATTATCTGCACCTCTGTATTACCCTCAGAACATTTAAATACAGAAAAATTTATGTATTACCCGCAAATTATATCCCCCCAGACATTACAGTAGACTTTTCAACATGTTTCATTTACTTACACTATAACAATTTATTAGTACTGTACACTTACTGCAGCTCACCTGTACAATCTTGGTGTATCGCTGTTTGCACTTGTGTATAATAAAGTTTGGCCAATAGATAAGATTTTTATCAATCTGCTCAAGTGCTTTTTCATAATTTTTAGATAGTTTCACTTTTTCCCACATCTTAGCAGGGGAGTGTGCTCTTTCTATGGTTTTTATAAATAAATAGCAAACACCTAGAAAATAAAATCAATCAATTAATATAAATTATAACTAGCTCCAGCTCTGTAATAAAACGAGAATTACACATTGGCTTTAACATATGAAGTATATTTTTTTAGTGAAAAAAATTTCATATGTTTGCGCTACCGTGCAATATTCTCTAAGTTCTTCATTTTACAAAGTATTTGCAAAGGAAATGGCTGGCTAAATATTCTTCCTTCCCATAGACAAATATTTAATCTCTAAACAATACAGAACTTGACATGAAATTGAATTTGCAGATGGTACATACCATCTTTTTCTCTGATAGTTGCATAGCGGCTATTTGCTAAAGGACATGCCTGTTTGTTACATAGGCCAGTAACACTGTATTCATTTCGACAGAAGGTTCGAGTTTCTGTTCTGCAAATTGAAAACAAATTATTACCTCAGAACTGTATTTTATATAATTTTATATGTAATTAATTTCATTTTAAATAAATAAGTGTGTAACTCAATGTTATTATTGTTTACCAAACAACTGATATCCTTTTTTAGTGGCAGAACCGTTCTGCAATATCCAAGACAAATAGTTTATCCTAGCGGAAGTCAAAATGATAGAAAGTTTGTGCTCAAATGAAAGGGCTAGTGCAAAATAACTATTGCCCTTTTAGGAGGAATTTAGAATTTCATACAAAATTACATTGTTTTTAACTTGATAAAAATTATGACATGTATATTAGGTGAATTTTGATGAAGTTCTCATCTCTCTCTAAATTATCTCTATTATCTCTTCATAGCATATTGGGAGAAGTCAGCATTTCATCATACAAAGTTACTTACCTTAGAAGATTTCAGTCTTGTTTTATCAAATACCAAATCAAATACCAGTCGATTCAGTTTTGTATCAACACAATAACAATGTTTTAAAATTGCTGAAAAGTCTTCTGTTTGAAGTTTACCATCCAGAATTGGCCCCTTCAGTCTGGAAATGAAGCACCTAGAGATATCTCACCTTTGCTCATGTCTCTTATTTTCAGCAAAATGCAGGGGCAGAGTCAAACCACCATATTTTTTAAAATTTTATAATAATTGTATACCAACTTGAATTTCAAACCTGAAGAATGCTGGTTTGTCCAGCCAAAATATAGTTTTCTCTTAAATTTTATATACATTGTCTTGACTTTTTATGAAAATTTTAGGGATAATTTCTGAATTGAGGTGAAATTAGTTAAGCATGCAGGTTCGCCACATTTATTACAACAGAAGTTAGGGTCTGGGTAGAATTAGTTTGAATGATGAAACACAATAGTTTGCCCCAATACAAAAACTTTGCTAAGTAACTTGTATTTTGTATCTTGCAAAGTTTATAAAACGGAAGCAAACCGGAAGGTTTACATAAAAAGTAAACTTTTCGAGTTTAATCGGCAACAACTTGTTTCCTCTTCACTATCAAAATTACTAAATTAGAGCCCAGTACTTCAAAACGAGGACTCTACGCCATGGAAAAATGATATTCATTTAACTTGTGAAATAGTCAACTTACTTAGTTTTAAAGGAGCAAAATCCTTGGTTAATTACTTGCCAAATCACCTGTAGAAAAATCACGATAATAAAAGCAAGTTTAAAAATTGGAAATTTATCAACCACGTTAACACCCTCTATGGTCTATTTAAACAACTCAGTTTGATGTAAACAAAAGATAATAAGAACAACCTTTGCAATTCAGTTTTAGAGTGCAATAATGGTTATTTAATTACCTCGTCGTGCTGCATTTTAAGGCTTATCCAGAAAGTTAATTAAAACCACAATTCCACAATCACACAACTACCTGAAGTTCTTTTATGTTTGATTAAGTACTTCGTGTATGATACAGATATACTGCTTCTCAAGCATTCCGCTGGCAAACATTCTTGCCGTTCCAAAACGTTCTTGGCATTATCTTCGACAATTTTATAATATATTCGAACTATTCATGTAGGTATTTGAACTTAAATTTCCGTAATGGCACAGAATCTACAAAAAAATCAGCATGGGAATTCAGATAATGAAGATGGTAGGTAGTTTTTGTTAATATAATATAATTTGTTTTCAGCGAGGAATTTACTTTCATCTTGACTTTCAAAGATAAGTTAATTGAAGATTTAAAAATTAAACACAAGTTATGCAATGCAACACAATTTTCATTTATTTCTTTGATTAAAACAACCCAACGTTAAAAAATGACTACATATACAAACCCTGCAGCTACTGAAGAGTGGGTTATTAAGTTGAGCATGAAGGAAATCCTGTTTGACAGACTGTGCTAGGTCTGGGAAGCTATTTTTGGGATCCGGGATTTGACCAAAGTATTATGCGGAATTCGGGGATCGGCTACTGTGTGAAAACCGGGATTGAGCATAACTAGGGGTACGATGCTGGAAATTTGTGCCTAGACGCGTACACACACGTTAACTCAGGCTACCTTATGTTTTAAAGTTTGGATTCATTTTGATAGGTCTAAATTTTATTTATGCCAAATTTTATGCTCGTATCACAATGAATGATTTGGCCTAAAAATTACCATTGGCCGCTCTGCTAACAACCATAGAAACGCTATCTATAATTCAATGTCTAAATTTAGGTTGTAAAAAGTCAAATGTTAAGAAAAAAATAAAGAAATAAAACAAAAATATACTTTTAAAATGTGATCTTTTCAGTTGATGGTAAAGTGTTTGAAAACATGGAAGTTTATAGAGATATTACAAAATTTTATAAATTTAGCCATTTACAAGTCGAATAGAAAATTACAGATATTAGCAGGAAGAATAATGTTTAGAGCAATTCAAATTTGGCTTTGCAACAAAGACTAAATTATGCAACATTTGGCAGTTTTCCAACAATAAATATGTGTCACACAAACAGCTCACTGTAAACTTGTTTTTGCCGTAAAGCAAAGCACAACAATCTTTCCAGCATTTGTACAATTCTTGCGGTAATTGCAAGAAAAAATAATCCCATTCTGAAGTTGCATAATAGCTCTAGAAACACTTCTCGTGTATTGAATTGACACAAATATGAAGCAGTGTCGCCATGTCCATCATTAATTTGTGTGTACTTTGACCGTCTGAGCGAGAAGTTCATTGGATGAAATCTTTTAGAAAACTTGAAAAAACTGTTTGACACTCTTCTCAGTCTCAGCAAAGCTTGGTTCGAAAGCCTTTTGTAGTTTATATTGAAAGCATTTTTAGTAAAGCTTAGCACAATGACTTCTGGGTAATTTTCCCAAACGCGACATGATAGATAGATAGATATAGATAGATATAAAGAATGATATATTGATGAAGAGTAAACCTTGACTTGGCCTACCACAGGTAGCCCGAGTAAATACAGTGCAATGTATCATTTATACCACTGTAAAATAAAGCAAGTGGAGTAACCTCCTATGACTTATTTGACGGCTATGGCTCAGCTGACTGGTGGACACTGTTAGCTACTGTGTAAGCTATAAAACTAAAAAAATAGAACTCATGGAAAATTATATCGTGTGCTAAATCTTATTCTAGTGAAACCAAGCATTGCAACTTATGTTGCCAATTTTTTTATAATTTGTAACCCGCACCTGTATGATCACTTAAATCATTTCCACGTGCTGTCACAGGAAAAACTCTGCTAAAGTTCAATTTAGTGAAGTACAAGACCCAGTTGAGAAGAGACATTGTTGTGGCCCCATGCCCCACTGGGGATTCAAGTGTTTAAGAGAGAGAGAGAAAGTTCAACTAACTCTCTTGGGACAAACATTTTTAACTAGAATATGTACCGACATATTCATAAATCAATAATGCAGAGGGTTTCAACTCTCATGAAACAGATCTTTAATGCCAAAAGACCAATTTGTCCACGTTCTTGATTTATTCATAGAACTGACTGAGTACATGCTACTGCATGTAAGCAAAATTTGTTTTTGAAGACGACACAAATTGGTATTTTACGTCTCTGGATGACCATATGGAAAGTTAGTGAAAAAAAGATAGCATGAGATAATGGAAAATTGAGAGTCGCATGGCAAAACTGTACAAGTCATGTGAAAATTGGTAGGGCAGAAAGTAAAGATGCCATCTCTGCTTCTGTAGGTAGCACAATCAGAGTTTTTTGACCAGGCCAACAGTACAGGAACTCTAATTATATGTAAAGTTCAATAATTGTGCATTTTTTTTTCTCAAGTGTGTACGTACAACTTGATGTGCACAGCTAATTAACAGTTGGGTTTTATTTATATCATTAAGTGTTAGTTTTTTTCTTAACAGGCCATCATGTTCACTTTTCTGATGATATCACAGATAACACAAAAATTACAGTGAGGATGAAAGGAAGCAATATTGTTAATGTCCACTTGGGTTTTTTACGTTACAAGCACAAATATGAAATAGAGTTTACACTTCATATTGCACAAGATGCCAAGAATTTAGCTCCGTCAAAAGAAACTTCCCATGTTATCGTACGTGACATAAAGTTACATCAAGGTTGGTTGTTTACAATGAATCCTAGATCCTTGGTTTTTTATCAGAGCCAGAAACCAACAATTAACATATAAATTTGATAATAATTATTGTTAAATAGTTAAAATTAATATAATTTTGGTATAATAGTAGTTAAGATTTGGCTTGATTGACATGGTTGAAATTAAATGGTTGACACTAAAAAAAGTCTCTAGAAATGGTTTGATACCATATTCAGTATTGAGACTGTCAGCAGTTTTGATATGATGTGGCAGACTGTAGCATTTGAGGTGAATGGTCGCTTGCGAAAAATTGATCTGAGAAAAGCTATAAATCACTCATCTTACCTTAGTACCGAAAATGGCTCACCTCCTTGAAGCTAGCATATTTTCTAGATTTTAAAATAGTTATTGTAGCTGCAATAAAACTGACTGACATTTTTGTAAAAGTCTAATACAGTTTATTATGTAAATTATGTATATTGCTTTAATTTGTATTATTAAAATCTTGAGTGAGAATGGAATGTAACAGGGAACCTCCAGGATGTATTGTAGCATGTCATCAGGTGTTTTTTAACCACTTATTACTCAATGGGAAAAATCATTCACCTCAAATAATTCAGGCTAGTGTTTTTTCACTTGCCAAGGATTTTCAATTGGCATGCCCTGATGTGGTTTACAATATCCAGGAGCTTAAATATAGCAGTGTGCATTTAAATTAATATGTATTTCATAATTGCAGAATAACGTACATCTATGTCTTGCTATGTTTTTTGAAATACTCTTAAAGTATAGCATTCGAAAGCCATACAGTAGCAATATTATATTTACCAGTGATATGAGAAGTTAAGATGCCAATCAAATCTTGAACCTCAAACTCCTTGACAAAGAACTAAAAAATTCAGTTTTAGGTTTCAGTTCTTTAAAATTGCTTCAATCTTGCTTATTGGCCGAAATGTTTTTTAGGTGAGAGTCAAGGACATTGCTTTATAGTTGAACTTGAGGCACAAAAAGAAGGTTTGCAGCGTGACAAATTCTACCTCACAACTGATACTAATGAAGAGTTGGTTGTTGTGCTTCATGCAAGAGTAATTGGTACTGAGAAGGGAACACCAATGTATCTGGATGGCATTCGATGTATTGGAGCTGAACGGGATGATGAAGGCGAAGGAAGTGATTGGGCAGGGTTTGATTAAGGCTCAAACTTGTTTAGGGAAATTTTGTAATTAATTGAAACTAACTTTTCTTTGACATGGAATAGTTTTCTAAATTGGCTTTATATTTCAAGGCTATGGAAAAGTCTTAAAATTGCAAGCTTGTATGCTGGAGGTATCTGACTCCCCTT
>JAOTRI020048507.1:0-17573 GCA_028564885.2 Zoanthus sanctaehelenae
ATATCATATCATATCATATCATATCATATCATATCATATCATATCATATCATATCATATCATATCATATCATATCATGTCATATCTTATGAAAGTTATGAGGACTTTGCGGCGAGAGTCAAATCAACGATTAAAAGTTTCTCTGTTGACAAAAACTATATACTCATCGAGATTGTGAAAATACGAATTCCCCAGATTATTAAAAAAGGGCAAAGACTAAAATACTGAAGACTTTTTATTACACAACTATGTTATGAGACGTGTACTGTTTTTAAGTTGTTAGCATTAAAAAATCACGACTAATCACGCGCAACATCGATGTGCTTAATTAACTTATTGTAAACCGTTTCATAAAAAATATTTACTTTAGAATATTTTATTGTTTCGCTATGATGGACTTTGGTGAGCTAGTGCTTTTTCTTTATCTTTACTAATTTTCGAGCGCAGATGTTTACTAAAAATGTGTATATCTTCGTATCACTGATCTAAATTTCGCTGAAAACTAAGGATTGTCAGAAGTATTCCGCTATCCTGGACTTAAATATTTTGGCACTTAGTGTAAGATACACCAGGAGTATTGGGTAGTCCACAAAATTTATGTAAGCTCTCACATAGGGTGTCTCCTCATATTTCTTCTTCGACAAGTATTACTCTGAGAAATTTTACATAATTCCACTCCTCAATTTTTTCTTATTCTTTTTTTTTCTTAATCCTTTATTCTTATTTTAAGTTTAAATTTCTGGACTAATTCTGTTTAACGTAGCTGACTAAAACAAATATTCCACTTTTAAACTTGAAACTTCATAGTTTAAACTTGAAACTTCATAGTTTAAACTTGAAACTTCATAGTTCAAACTTCAAACTTCTTACTTCAAACCAACCACATGTCCCTGTATCCTGAAAATGATCCAACAGAGCCTATCATTTCCTCGATAATGGCTTCTACAATGGCATGTAATGGCGAATCTAGATTCACTAGATTCCTTCTGGGTCTTTTTAACCCAAGCCGCTTGAGTCGACGTTTTAATGATCGGAGGCTTATGACTCAGTTGTGAATGGAAGCCAGAAGCCCCAGTATCTCTGCGTAGCTGAAACCCGGCTTGATTGAAGTACGAACAAATTTTGTTTAGGATATCAGCTTCCCGATTTCGCTTTACTGGCGGAGAATAGTTCGGTAAAACCGCAACGCAACCAGTGGCTAGCAATGAGAACAAAAATATCCAGAGAAGCATTCTTTTCATCTTACCAACGTAACTCATAAGACAGAAAGAGAAACTGCTGAATAAAGTTTTTAAAATTTTGAAGTTTGAAGTATGAAGTTTGAAGTATGACTTTGAAGTTTGAATTATGAAGTTTGAAGTGGCCCTTCTCGTCCATCGTAATCACGAACATTGTGCAGATGAGTGTTATGGGACGGCTAAACGGTTACGTAAGTAAATGAACAATACTCAATAGACTTGTCACAGTTTTTGCCGCCATCTAGGCAAAATGCCTCAAAATATGAGAGTTTGTATGAAAGCTCGGCATTAAATATCTTTAATAACAGTTTAGTTTCAAAAAAATTATCAATCGAAAATTTTAATCTTAGGAGAGGGGAGCTGAATGCCAAGACTTGAGGCAAATAGCCGCATACGAACGCGGCTAGTTACAATTTGAATTTTTCCGGTCGTTTGTTTTGGTTTGCGTTCTGCCGGTGAAACACAACTGACAACAAAGAAATGTATGGAAAATTTCAAATTGTGACTGGACGCGTTTGGATACGGCTATATGCCTCAAATTTTGGCAATCAGTTCCTCTCCCCCAACATTGAAATTTTCAATTTATATATTTTTTAAAACTAAAGTGATATTAAAGATATATGATGCCGAACTTTCATACAAGCTCTCTTATTTTGTGACTTTTCCTACTCGCCAAGATGGCGGCGAAAAGCGTGACAAGGTCTATTTGTCGTTTGATAGCAATTTTTACCGCAAATTATTTAGAATTTCCAAATATCTAAATTTTAGTGTAAATATATTTATATGTTGCACAAAATTATATTCTGAACAAAATCTCAGCCTCGGCATTATTCTTAAAATATTCTTAAATTTCCGCGATTTTCAGTCTCGATATTCTTAGAAAGTATATTCTTCTAAAATAAAGTGTACAATTCAGAAGACGAGTTGTCGCTTTGAAATGTAATTAACAGGCACCAAAGTTTGGCATCCTTTCGTTAATAACTTAAACCGTGAAGACATAATGCAAGTACGAAAGGAATTTCTTGACGTTTTTACGCCATTTATTTGTAGCCCATAAACTGAAAAGCTAGCAAACCACAGGTGTCCCAGACTAAACTTGCAAACGCATCCAGTCATGACGACATAATCGCCCGCCAAAGCCTTTGTTTCGCGAAAGCGCATGCTTAATTAATTTTAATCATTCAAACATTGCAAAATTTAGAACTACGCGGGATAAACAACATTTGATGAAAATGTAACTTCTAAGTTTATAGATGTGAAGAAAAAACAGGTGAGTTTCTGCTAAATTTGTTAAATTAATAACAATATGCTGCAGTTATCACGGAAACACAAGTTTTAGATGATCAATTTTCTTTCTGTCGCGTGCATTTAATATTCTGCGGGCGTGCGGTACTGGTCTGTAGTAAAAGTGGCAAAACCAAAACATCTGTATGCTATTTTAATTCTCTTCTGAGAGAAAGTTGCCAAATGACCTTGTTTGTCAGTTTTGAAGGAACTTGACCTGTTTTGAAGTAAAAAAGACAACTTTTAAGACAAGATTTGGCGATTTCTTAAAGTTCAAACATCTTTATAAATATATGTTGCTTTCATACGGCTTTGATATACCAAACGAGTTACAGTCTTTTCTTCTCTCTTGAATATTTCTTTGTTAAAAATTACAGACATTTAAAAATTTTATAAGCTTTCTAACTAGCAAAGTTTAAAGATCTTTATAATATTTTTTAAACCAGTATAAATTTATCTACCTGTGTCGAATTTTGCCTGTACAGATCTGTTTTGTTTTGTAGAGCCGCCGTTGGAGATTTTTGGCTTTGTTGGAAATTGTGGTTTTTATGTTCAAATAAATATGGTATTTTTAAAAAATGTTACCAATCTGGCAAGAAATTAAAATGCGAAATTGTAACTTTGAATTGTATTTATTTTACCGATGAATCAAACTCTGTTAACAGAGGCTGTCTGCTAATTGATAACATGCAGCTTTAACTCGTTGCAATAAAACCTGTGTGTAACATTTGCAATGCAAATTGTTTATCTCGCGCAACGATCAATTTCCAATCAAAAACTTAATTCGTGCTCAAATTTTAATTTGAAACAGCACAACACGAAACTGCAAAATTATTACCGTATAAAGTTAACTTAAAAACAGTTCTTAAAGAAGTGTTTAATTTGTACTTCAAGGTTAAAACACGCTTCGTTTTTGTTCGGAAGAGCAAAAATCATTACGCTAGTCTAAAGTTATCTTTACGGCAGAATAACGGAACAATCAAAGTAAACTTTATTACGACGTAAAAACAAACGAACGAAATAATATTTTTAAAAATCTTAAACTTTTTTAAAAAAGACATTTTGTAAAGAGAATGAATTGATTAACAAATGTTTTTTTATGTTTGCAAGTTTTACAGAACAAATCCAAGGCAATGTCTCAACAAACTAAATTTTATATACAACGGTTTTGCATTTATTCCTTATAATGGTCTACCATCTAGAGCACTGTAGTTGATTGAAATTGTTATTTTTTGCGATAGGTTATAAATATAGTTTAAGGGTGCATTATTTTTATTAAGAAACCTTAAATGCACATGAAAGTGTGTTGATTTTTTTCTCTTCTAACTTTTAAGGCGAATGTTGGTTGATATACGCAGCCGCTCTGTGAAATTTGGAGTCAAATACGTAAACTTTTTCGAAATGAAACTTTTATAGAGTTCCTTTACATCTCAAAAGGCCTGTTTTTAAGTATTTAGATTTTTGATAATCTTTCCGTAGAACATAGATAATCTTAAGCCATTAACCCTAGATACTTCGTGGGACATAGATAATCTTAAGCTATCCCCGTCAGACATTTCGTAATACATTTGATAATCTCATTGAGCTATTTCCCTCAGATATTTCGTATAGGGGATAGATAATCTTAAGATATTAACCCGAGATATTTCATAGGACATAGATAATCTTTTAAAAGCTATCCCTGTGAGATATTTCGTAGTAAATAGATAATCTTTAACTATCCCCTGAGATATTTCATAGGACATAAATAATCTTAGGCTATTACTCTGAGAAACTTCATGGGACATAGATTGTCTTAAGCACTTTCCCTGAGCTCTTTCTTAAAACATAGATAATTTTAAGCTATCCACGTGAGATATTTCGTATTAATTATTTAATGGAGCCGAAACCAATTGTAGAGTTGCACACAATTTGGGCATCCTGCTGATGAACAGTGGCTGTTTTGCTATTTTTTTTTAACAACATTGTAGTTACGTCTGTTCAGATATCTATTACATAACATTAGTATAAACAAACATCGCTTTCTTTTAATATTGTGTATTATTATTACTAGACATGATGCAGGTCTTATTAATTTGAAGATGTTCAGCAGATTTCTAGTTGGTTTATGGCTTTTATAACATTGAATATTGTTGTAAGGACTGACCGAGCGTTTTCTGCTTTTTCAGAGATATCATGATGGATCATTATAAATGCAGCTCATCTTAAAAATAAACAAATATACTTATTAATAAATGATTAAGTTGAAATCAAGTTTAAAAACCTAAATACGAAAAGTCTGAAATTTAAATTTCAATCGGTTGTTTGTCCGTGTTTTAACTAATTTACTAATCAAATGTTTTCAAAAAATACCCTACGGCTCATGTCCGTATATTTTGTGGCCAGAAAACTTTTTCCTCAAAATTTTCTTCATTATCTCAATTTCCTTCAATGCGTTTTCCAGAAACTTGTCTTTCCCTCCATTAAGCTTAAATTTCTTGGCAACTCGCCTCATTTTGTTTTTCATTTTCTGATAAAATTTTCTCCCCGCCGTTTTTTTACCGACAGAAGTGCATCGTCCCTTGCCAACTCGCCTGCAAAGTTTGACATTCCTGTGATGATGCTGAACACAGCAGCTCTTCGAAGGACAGTCATTATCGTCATCACATTTCCTAAGGGTTGTCTTTTTTGTCGTCTTCTTAATATGCTTGTGTTTGTTGTCCTTAGTACGTTTGATAGTGACTTGTTTCAATTGTGAATACTTACGGTGCCAATCTTTTCCAAACTTGCGTGCATTTTTAATGTGGTTGCGTCGTTCATAAAGCTTCTTGCCGATGTGTTTGTCCTTGCGATGAGGCGTCTGTTTGCGTTCTTTAATTTTCCCCTGTTTGTATGTCTTTCTTCGATATTTTCGCTCCTTTCGTTTCCCATGGATCTTCTTGCGTTTTGTCTTTCCACCATCTGTTGAAGCTGTGATTAAAGTTGTCTCTTTGGTACTATTGCCATCAAGTTCAGTAATTTTAGATTCTGCGTTCTGCAAACAAGAGATACAATTTTAGGTTGAAGTGTGCCGAACTTCTTAGCTATTCTCGGACGCTAAAGCCTTTTATTTTGTAAGTAAACTATTATATTCGAGTTTTTATAAGAACAACTCAAAAACACTGAAGCTTGGATTGATCGAAAACAAGTTGTCGAAAATTAAGAACGATTTAACAACGACAAGCCGTAAGGCGGAGGTTATAGAAAAAGTGAAAATGTTGTTAGTTGAAACTTCACAAAATCTTGTAGTTTACGTTTCGGCAATTAAATGCGCACAGTAAAAATAAAGAAGCACCGTTTCACATTTAATATATCTACATAGATGATGTTGATGCACGTAGTCATGTACATGTAATACTATTTAAAACGTCTTCGTACAATCAATACTGTCATTCAATGCTTTGTCTTTTGGTTTCGATATTTTATATTATTTCAAACCGTACACAAAACTAAAAAGAATTTAAAAACAGGTAGCACAATTTGAGGCTGATACAGCTAAAGAATTAAGAACAAAGAGTCTCCTCGGCAAAATTTATAAAAATTGCGCGCACTAGTCGTCACATCTCTCATTGTGTCTTTACAGTTTACTATAGCAACGAAACTTCCTTCATTTGACATTTCTGACTCGGCAGCTTGACAATTTGTGATGCGTTAACATCATCTTAAAAAACTTAAAATTTACATTTAGTTTTGGAGATTATTATTCAAAACAGGAATAAAAACATAAAATTCTATTTTTGTCATAAAAACACAAAACTTGTTTCCTTTTTGCATCGGGTCAACTTTAAGGCTCGTTCAAGCAAGCTAAAAGCACAGATGATTGTTTAATTAACATTAATAATTCGTTGCAAGAGGGTATTCAAATCAACTGATTAAATATACAAGAAAAGATATTTTTATATAATAGCTAATCTTATGCGCCATATCAAAATTTTAAAAATTTTGAGTAACGAATATATAAAACATCCTATTAATTTTAACTGAATACCGCTTTTAAATAACAACTAGTACAAATTTTTCTAAGTCCTATTGCTCTTTTGATGATTTCATCGTGAAGTTGTTCATGACTCTCTTCTTAATTCTAGCAGCTCTTGAGAAAAAAACGTAAAACTGAGAAACAATCATGATATTGCAAAACGATGTAAAACACCATCTGAGACTTTTTATGTTTCAGTATTGTGTTACAAAGTACACAGTCTCTCTATATTTTCATTGATATTCGGTGCCTCAGCCTGAGATTGTTCTTAATAATTGTTCTATAATTTTGGTCAATTTGAGCCTCGTTGTTCTTATAAAAAGCATATATTCGGGGTTGTGAAATAAAGCGTTCAACAGACATTTTTAAACATCCTATTTTCAATGACACATGCAGGTTATTAATTACAGATTATTATTCTGAATAATTATAGTTAAAAATGCTTATTTTTGGAACAGGAAGAAACTTATATTTTACAAATTTTGCTTCTAGATACAGCTACTTTATTTTCCCAACGCTTTCAGATCAAAGATCGTAGTTTATGATCAAATGCAAAACTCTTGTAAGACTAAAACAATAAGCTCATGATCAATATAAAGGAAAAACTAAGTTATTTTCTTGAACGCAGATTGATATATTGCTACTTTATCTGATCTCATGGAGTTTACAAAGAAGTATGGCTATACTGTATACAAAGGAACAGTAAATTAAGTTTTTCATCTAACTTACCTCTTTGACTTTTTTTATAATTTCCGCAAAAGACTTCTTTAAAGATTCTATTTCGGAGCGAACGTTTTTGCGTCTTTCTTTTTTTAAATGTTTTCCTCCAGCATTATTTGGGACGAGAAGGAGGATAAGTGTTAAGAAAACCGAGAACCCAAAGAAAGATTTTATCTCCATAGTTGTTTCTTTGCCGAACAACTTCGCTCTGACTGATATATAAGTTAAAAAATCAAGCCGCTTTTGATTTTAAATTAGCGTCTATTGTAAAACAATTATTCACAAAAAAACATTTTTCATGCCTTTATAAGGAAACTCTTACGTCATACAGTTATTCAGGACTCAATCACTCGTTTTAATGTACTTAACAGCACAAAGGGTATCTAAATTGCTTTAGTTCCAAAAATAGTTAGTAAAATCAAACGGAGGTAAAATTTTAAGGAGATTACTAAAATCATTTTAAAATTTTAATCCAGCTTCAAGAGTGATCACGTTCAATCAATGTTTTAAAACTAATTCGGTTTGTCGTTTTGTTAATTTGGCTTTAAGACTTCAGTTATTTGTTATCTAAGTTTTTAAAAGGACTGAATAGGTTATCTGATTATTTTCCATGATTTCTGCGAGTAAAGGTTCTGTGTGATGAGATATATAGAGCTGCTGACAAATATCGTAACTATATCGATGTTATGTTCTTAGAATTGTTAAAGTTGTTAATTAAAAGCAGGATGAAACTGAAAACAACATCTTTTCGCAATTTGACTAGCTAGCTAGGTCTGCTTTTGAGCACGTTCTTTGGTATTTAAAATCTTTTGTATATATCCGTTTTACTTATAGCGTTAATTTTTAAAATGAAAATATGATATTATTCATTAGGGCTCGGGGACGTCTGTACGATATACAACGAGTATCCAATGGCGACATCCAGGATTAATAAATACAAT
Source organism: Zoanthus sanctaehelenae (assembly GCA_028564885.2). Lineage (NCBI taxonomy): Eukaryota > Metazoa > Cnidaria > Anthozoa > Zoantharia > Zoanthidae > Zoanthus > Zoanthus sanctaehelenae. The sequence goes on from JAOTRI020048507.1 coordinate 8,177, forward strand.
AACTACTCGTTGGTCAGTTATAATTAGGGATTTTGATAACTGAGTAAGGGCCGGGGCACGTGTCTTGGGAGTTAGTACAGTAGGACATATAAAGACCCATTTTATGTTAGAATTGTCAAAACCACGAGGATGCAGCAGCGATTTCTTTATATTTTAGTTAAATAAAAAAGCGTTTAATCAAAATTTAAAGCAAAGAAACAGAAAGCCCGCACAAAGAATAAAGAAGTAAAGAATAAGCTAGAGATGTGATTTTTCTGAGCCGTTTACGGTTGCGTTTCCGTCCTCGCTGCGCAAGATATGGAACTATGGATTCGAGTAGCACCTTGAACAAGCACTGAAATTTATTACTCTTCAGCTAGGCTGCTGACCTGGCCGCTAACCGCTGACCACTATGCTGCTGACCTGGGCCCAGTTGTTCAAAAGCCGATTAGCACTAACCAGGGTTAAATGTTAAACCAAGACCTTGTTTCCAATCTTAAAAGGAAAAATTTTAGCTGTAATTTTGAGATTAACAAGACTTTTCCAAGAAAAATCCAAACAGTATTCATAAATAACCGTTAACATTTTCTTAAAGAAGAAATTCCTGTTTGAATTTTTGCTTAAACCAGGGTTAAATTTAACCAGCCTTTGAACAACTGGGTGTAGTGTTTTCATTATATGATAATGACTTTGATTAATAATTACTAAATAACAAGAACACGTGATTAGTTGAATATAAGAAGCATCAGAGTGTTTGAACGACAGAGAGTTTAGGTGAGAAATAAAGATCAGAATAAAACCAAAATCATGAGTGTGATTTCAATGATATAACACTGGGCCCTGGCCGCTAACCGCTGACCAATAGGCTGCTGACCTGGCCGCCGCCTGCTAAGCCCACTGTCTTGGTAAGGCACCAGTCTCTTGTAAAAATATAGTGGCAAAACCCGTGTACAACCCTCTGTATCGTTGGATCCAGGCCGGACCAAGTCAACCAAATAAAGTTACAGAATATATATGTAAGAAAAGTTGACAAAAAACAATTGCGAAAATAGATTTTGCGAACTATATTTAATTCGATCGGCCATACCGATCTTCATCAGGTTATAAGGGTATTTTTACACAAACGAGCTTTAAATACGGAAAAAGAAACATATTATATTATATGTTAAACTTATCACAAAAACAAAAATTAAAACGGTTGAAAAACATTTAACGAAATATAATATATACATCAGGTAAAAACCAAATGCAAACATTAAAATATACAAAATATATATAAAGCATAAAAGCAAACAGGGAGAAAACAGCTAGAGAAAAAAAAAGTGATTGCAGGTCTTCTCTTATGTTTAGTCCATTAGGTTCAAGAGTATTAGCTTTGAGGATGAGATGTGCCTCGCGTGCCTTGTGGACTGAGTCTGCAACTAAAAATTGTTTCAATGGGTATTAATTAATATTAATTGTTTGCCAACTTTTCTTATGCATATATATTCCATTCTGTTGTGTATTGCAGGTAGCTTGGATTCCATTCTCGGCGGGAATTAACAATACTAGTACTCAATCAGGGTCTTAAAATGATTGAGAAGAAAATGCTGTCTTTACATTATCATCTATATAAATGGTTTGAACTGTAGGTCAGGTCTAGATCTCTCAATCTTTCTCGCAAAGAGTAGTTGTGATCCTGGTGCTATGTGGTTTGTTTCTTGCAGTAAGCACATTTCTTAACGCTGCGACTTTGTGCTACTTAGTCTCGAACAGAAAACTATAGAGGTTCAACCTTGAAGGCAAACAATGAACGTCAAATTTGATGTTTATGTAAACCCAAACCACAAAAGTAAGAAACACTGTCCACGTTTGCTCCAGTTACTTGCTTTGAGGTTACTCGAATGGAGTTAGTTGTGCGCATGGGAGTAGGTTCTGGTCAAACCGTCGAGTAGAGTATGGGTGGTTTTTGCCTTTAAAGATTTTACAAAAGTGAGCTTTCCGTAAGGTATCAGTGAAGACTGCGGTAAGTAGTCTGTGCTTATCGTATCCAGTGATCAACTGTTCATTACAGTCAGGCCATAGCTGCTGCAAGTCGTATATAGCATCTTAAAGACGTTTATCAAAGTAACAGCCCACTCTATTTATGACAATGCATGGTCATGTTTTTTGTGAAACAAGTTTGAGTTGCCGTTAGAAAAACGTGTTGAGGCTAAAACCGCCAAAGAGACCTTACGAAATTTTTCATAGGGCGTTTTCTTTTCTTCACTCTTACATTGAACCACATAGAGGCGGTATGTAAGGAGTGCAATAGAAACTGTATTTTTTCCAGCGAAAAAGATTTGCATTTCAGAAGTAACATTGTACACAATTATTAGAACAAGACGCAGTATGAGAAACGGGCCATCTTGCATTATCAATGTTGCGAGAATGCCATACAAATCACCGTGTAGCTGACGTTTTTTCATTTCTTCTTTCCTCATTTCTTTAATCTCATACTGCGACAGAGCGATTGAGACTGGCGATGCGGCAGGTATCCTGTTCTGATTCTCGTCGAATTGAAGACTGATTGGAGATAATGATACATCTAGTTTTCCCCTTGTTTTAGGGCGACCTGCGTTGTCAGATTTTTGCACCATCTTTCTCAAGTATTTTCGTCGTATAGCATTGTACTTTAAAGCCTTTTCCATCTAAAAAGAATATTTCAAAATAATTTAATAGACGTAAAAAAAATAATACAAAAAGTTGAAAATCTGAAAAATAGAAGTTCTGATTCTTAGCTTTCTTCTATTTGTGTGTTTTGCCGGAGCTTTTATAAAGCTCAAACTAGATATTAAGTAACGGCAATTTAAGTTCAATGCTTGTGGAATGTGCTTATAAAGATGAATTCAAATATGATCAGCACAAACATGCTATAGTAGCTAACTTGAAGCCACTATATTGGGTACTATGGCTATAAAGATGAATTCAAGTATAAATAGCACAAACGTGCTAGTGCCTAATTAGTGAAGGCACTATACTAGCTGGGCATTATATAGCCACATTGAAAATAAATGAGCAGATTTTATTGTGCTTGTACCAGCGATTATGTGCTCTTTTTGGAATCTGAGCCTGTTTAAAGATAAACATAAAATCGCAAGAAAAGTTGAAGTTTTAAGGAAGAAGAGTTAAAAAAATAACGTTATTTTTGAAATTTGCATTAACTTTGAACATATATAATTTTCTCAACTGAACCATGAACCAAGGGGGTTAGGAAATAAATGTCAAGAAATGCGTCAAGTAACAACGAACAGCTATTTTAAGTCGCATGGATAAGTGACGAAAACTCTGCAAAATATCTAAAAAAAAACGAGGAAAGGGGGGTCAATTTGAGTCCCCCCTATGCCTTCTAGGGTTAAATATATATTAAAAATCTTTCCTCCATCATTTTTCCAGTTAAGAATCCCAGCTGGTAGGAAGCAAACCAGTTGGCTACTTACTAAGTATGGTAAAATTCCCCCTTGGGATCACCGAGGGTAGTATTCATTCAGTAGTACAAACTTGGGTTGTGACTAACGAGCCACGCTGCCTATAGTTGTAAAAACGCAATGATTTTGTGCCTGGGTTGTTACAAAATAAAACGTATTACCTCAGCTATTTCATCTATTTCCTCTTCTTTGTTTTTCTCCCGTTCTGTTGCCGTTGTAACAAGTGTAAATTGCATAAGGCTCCAGGAATAAACAACAAGGGTTGCTACAGTGATGTTGTAGTCCAGTATATCATCCTCCAGAGCCTGGAATAACTCAAGTATATCAGCCGCAATCCCTACGTACTCCAACAGCAACGAGGACAGTTGGTCGCGCGTTAACGAACCTCTGGGTAACATCCATCTTGAGGCTATGACAATGATCACCAGTCCAACCTCACATACGTTCTTAGCGACATTCTCTTTTGATATTGTGTAGGATGTCTGAAAATTAAAAACGAAAACAAAAATGAGTTCTAATTTAAGCTAGATTCCACAAGAATTACGTATTCTATAACAATGGATACTTGATTTCGAAAAGTACCCATTGTTCGATCCCTTTCTCGCTGATTTCGTATATATACATGTGTGCTTTTTTTCTTTCGGCCAATGCTCATCCAAAGACTTTTTCATCATAAAGTTTACTAAGACCCTCATTCCAAGGTTTCCCTTATGTGAACAAGGTCAGAAAAGGTAGGTTTCTACACTAAACTAACCAGTGTGTCCTGTCCAGGAGTTAAAAACACTCATCCGGTTAACAATATGGAAACAGATTGAGATAGGACTGTCTCGCTGTAGGCCCGACTTAACTTGTAAAGGAATAAGCTTTTAACATATTCTGTTTATAGTGAGACACAGTTACAGGTTTGAGTTAAGACATGCAACTTCTCCCGCTCACATTCCTTCGTAATGTGCCTAATCACTTATAAAGTTGCAGGAAAGATGAATATTGTGATATAATAATAGAGCTGGAGTGATCTAGGAAGAACGGAAGCAAGGAATTGAGGGAAGAAGGAAGGAAGAAAGGAAGGAAGGAAGGAAATAAAGAAGGAAGGAAGAAAGGAACGGAAGAGGGGAAGGAGTGAATGAATATAAAAAAGGAGGCACTTACTGAGTCGCTGCTTACAACGATACCAGCGCTTTCTCTGTCCATAACACGATCCTTGTACAGATCTAACTCCAGTATCCACACTACGGGTACCAGGGTCCCAAGATAAAATAAACAGCTCGGCCAGAAACTAAAAAAGACAGGTTGATTCTTTCAACTCCACATTCAGAAAGAGCATTATGAAACATTTGGAGTATAGATAACGCTAATGTTTATAGAAACGATAATAATAAGTAATAATAATAACTAATAACTTAGGATTTATATAGCGCCCTTTTCATATGGATATGATCAAAGGCGCTTTACAATGATCAATACAAGGTTTAACAGTTGAGGGTCTTAGATAGTCCGCCGGAGCGGCTCACAGATAATATCATCAAGATATGCCCTCAGAAGAACAGACAGACCACAACACCGGGATAACTACCCTACTCTTTTCGACAAGTGCGTGGGTTCTTTTAAGTCCCTCGACAGAGTGATCGAGAGACTGGACCTACGGTTTAACGTCCTTATCCGATAAGACGCGAAAGTCTAACCATTTGGAGATGTTAGAGCAAAGGCAGCACTTTCTTTTCAATTATTTTAAGACCCTGAGTGGTGGTCCGGCCGAGAATCGAACCCTAGACCTCCCGCACAGCAGACTGGTACCTTACCAACTAGGCTAACCAGGCGGCGGTTGCAATTGCAAGGAGATTAAATAATGGGCGACCAAAACTGTCAGAATGGTTGCCAATTTGCTCACGTTCTTCCTTGCCATTAATTTTTTTAGTTAGAATTAAGATTTACGACCTCAAGATCAAAAGCAAATTTTTTTTAAAACGTATGGCGAACACATTGACATTCTTGGCGATGTTTTTAAAAAGTACGGCTACCAAAAGGCGGCTTACAAAAACGCCAAACTTAGAGTACTGATCGATTTCTTGAAATTATCAATATGGCACCCGGCCCCATTTATTCCAACCAACTGTGTTTGTTAAGCAACTAACAGTTGTGTAAATACTAGTAACACTAGTTGTGATTATCTTTGGCGCGTCTTAACCACGGCAAACAGGCTGAGCTTCCATTTCAAGATAATCTGAATAATTTAAAACTATCACATGCTGCTGTGCACAAATTCTGGAATATCTGGAAAACTCCTGGAATTTTGAAATTTTCTTCTAGAACTAAAAAATCATTAAAAAGACAGTTATCGTTAAAACGATCCTCCTGTTGTTGTTGTTGTCAATATCAATGTAATATTTTTGTCATGTTATTTAATCCTGATAATTTTGTCTTCCTAAGGTGAACGAAACGGGTGCTGCTTACAAAGATGGCAGACTAAAGGTTGGACAGAGAATTCTCGAGGTAGGTGTTTTTAGTAGGTGTTCTTCGGTAGGTGTTTTTAGTAGGTGCTCTTTAGTAGGAGTTCTTAAGTAGGTGCTCTTCAGTAGGTGTTCTTTAGTAGGTGTGCCTTAGTAGGTGCTCTGTAGTAGGTGTTCTTTGTTAGGTGTTCTTTAGTAGGTGCTCTATAGTATGTGTTCTTTGTTAGGTGCTCTTTAGTAGGTGTTCTTTGTTAGGTGCTCTGTAGTTGGTACTCTTTGTTAGGTGCTCTGTAGTAGGTGTTCTTTGTTAGGTGCTCTTTAGTTGGTGTTCTTTAGTAGGTGCTCTGTAGTAGGTGTTCTTTGTTAGGTGTTCTTTAGTAGGTGCTCTGTAGTATGTGTTCTTTGTTAGGTGTTCTTTAGTAGGTGCTCTGTAGTATGTGTTCTTTGTTAGGTGCTCTTTAGAAGGTGGTGTTTGTTAGGTGGTCTTTAGTAGGTGGTCTTTGTTTGGTGCTCTTTAGTTGAAGCTCTTCAATAGGTGCTCTTTTCTAGGTGCTCTTTAGTAGGTGCTCTTTAGTTGGTGTTCTTTAGTTGGTATTCTTTGGTAAGTGTTCTTTTGTAGGTGGACTAGTAGGTGGTCTTTAGCAGGTTTAATGTACCCATCAATAGTGAAGTGGTCATCAGTCACGCCTCCCACCTTCGTGACCTGGGATCTGTTACTCTGGTCTTCTTCCCTATCAGGCCAAGATTAGCCAACAAGCTATTAAACATTAGCCTCCGGCTAGGAAAAATGGATAGTCACTCCCTTCGCAATTAATGTAAAGTAAAGTATTTGTTACTATTTATTATTATCGTGACAATGCTCTGAAAAATAGCAAGAACAAAGCGGATGAAATTACTCAAGAAACTGAGTTGGCATGGAACTCTTACAGTAAGCAGGGAAAGGCTGGACACATCCAAAACGATCTCTTTCCAATGCTGGAAAATTTGAACCCAGGTTCTAAGAAATTAGAACGGGGAAGAACGGAAAGGGGAATGGGGAGAAATGTAAGGATTTCGTTTATGGATTGGGATGGGGAGGTGGAGAATTTAATTGTAAAAGCTGCCTTATGTACTAGGTGTGAATATCAAAGAACGAAAGTGAGAAAAGATGATGAGAGCGAGTAGATGTTACGAGTTTAAATTCCAATTTGATCTTAAAATGTGCCGCAGTTACTGGGAGATGGGAATGTAGTAGAAGGAAGGGGAGAGTAGAGAAGTAGGGAGGAAAAATATGGGAAATTCGGAATGTATGGGGTGGGAAGAAGAAGAACTGATTGATCGTAAAGCTCTCCCCAGTTACTAAGAAGTTTGAATGCAAAAGAGGGTCAAAACGGGGAGAGAAAAGGGGTCTACCCCTTCACTTCCTATTGATAGATATCAATTAACAAAAAAAAACTGAAATTATCTTTTCACCTGACACTACCTGAAGCTGCAAGGTTTTATTTTAATCATTTCTCTATTTTTTACAGGTAAATGGAACGAGTCTTCTTGGTGCGACTCATCTTGAGGCAGTGCGCTCGCTAAGAGCCATGGGAGACAAGCTGTCAGTCTTAGTATGTGATGGTTATGACCCGTCCACGGTACCTGACATTCTTCCCGGGCAGGGTAGCCCGGTAGCGTCCATTGATCGGGGGAAAAAGACCCAGAGTGAGGAGTCGATAGACAGGGACTTCCCCTCCGGGGAGAGAGCGTATCAGGATATTCGCGAGGAAATCAGGAGACAGGTAGCGCAACTACTAGTAACACAGCAACTGTTAGCGCTACAATTAGTTACGCAGTAGACCATTTTCACGGTAGCGTGACATTGATAAATATTTCGGTTTCCTAAAAACGATTATCATTATTACATTTATCACATCGATAGTAGTAAAAATGCAAAGTGTCCACGAGTTTGCTCAAAAATTGGCGGAGATATAAAGATTTCAAGGTAAATATTTCGATAAAATTCTGGGTTTTGCATGATAACGAGGCTGGACTGGCATTCTGCTCGTTCAGTCTCGTTACAATACTGAACTCATACATTTTTTTTCAATAATAACGCAAAAATATTTAGCTTGAAATGTTCTTATTTTCGCCAATATGGGGGAGGTCTCATCGAAACTTTGCAATTTTACTATTATCGATGTGATAAATGTGATGATGCTATTCGTTGTCTGAAAAGCGGGTTATTTATCAATGTCACGATATCGTGAAAAGAGTCTATTACTAATAACACAGGTACTAGTAATGCAATTCGCTAGTAACGCAACTATACAAGTAACGCTACTACTGATTTCTCAGATACCGCGCTATATATTAGAGCTGGCAGCAGGCAAAGCTTGCCGGCTTCTCTGCTACGTTTCGCCGGCTAATTTCATTGCTTCACAAGTCAAAATATGTTGAGGTGTTAATGCTTATCAGGTCTAAACTGCTTGCTGGGCTCAATAAAAATAAAACATTGCAGTGCTTGTGTTTTCTGAAAACATAAAAATGACTTCTGACTCAAGAACAGTTTAAAAACGTTATGCTTGAGATAAAGCAACCGTGTACTTTTCCTAAAACTCCGGCAACATAAAAACTTGAAGAAAACTCTGGGGCAAAACTATCAGAAAAAAAAGACTGAATATCTAAGAATCAGAAAAGAAACTAATGTTTTGTTCCGCGTAAGGGTTTTTGACCGCATTATTGTTTAAAAGAGAAAATCCCATAACAGTTTGAAAAGAAGAACATAACAGGTTATAAAATACACCAAACTGAAAAATTGCACTCTCTTTTTGTAAGGAATGATAAAACTGGACTATCCACTTATATTAATTTGTTAAAGCTTAAAAACACAAGATTACATTAGAATGTCAGTTAATTACAGGCTAATTCTGTGTATATTTTCTTTACAACCGTAACTTTTTATCACTATTTTTTTTCTCGTAAGAAGACGGAAGAGCACTTCAAAACTTCGACGTTTTCAAAGTGTCTTTCAAAAGGCTTTTTCCGCGACACACCTTACATCTTATCAAATATAATACCTGCTTGATAGTCGTCGTTTAATTTAACGCGCCTTTTTTAAGTGCAACTTTATCACAACAATGAACCTCAGATTGGCCGATAATTAAGAATAATTCAATAACATGCTTCGGTTGAGGCTGAAAAAAGAAAAAAAAGTTTTAATTAAAACTTGAACTGGATTTTGTAATTTTCGTGCAAAGTAAAAAAACAGAGGCGCAATTTCCTTTTAATATTGTATCTACTATTGCCCCAAATGATACACATGTGCTAACGATCAGTATATATTGCCTTGTGTCTTTGTTTTGATTGCTCGTCGTTTGAAACCGCTCACTGAAATAAGACTGACTAACAGAGCGAAGCAATCAGGTGATTGAGGCCCCGTCCACACTAACCCGGAAACTTTTGTATCCGGAAACTTTTCTTTCTCTACGAAAGTTTCCGCGTCCACACTAACCTGTTTCATATCGAATTCGACCGTCCACACTAAACCGGGTGTATCCGGAT
>JAOTRI020048588.1:0-17569 GCA_028564885.2 Zoanthus sanctaehelenae
AAAACAGTTACTGTTCATCAGCAGGATGCCCAAATTGTGTGCAATTCTACAATTGGTTTCGGCTCCATTAAATCCTGGTTATATATACCTTTTATATAAATCCATTATATAACGAAGGACAGCTTTTACCAAAGGTGCCAGAATTTACTTTGCAAGCACGTTCAGGATTTTTGGCGATTAGAGAAAGGCTTTGACTGGAAAACTAAGCATTGTGTATCAATCGAGGTGTTTGTTTGACATCCATTATGATGACGAAGTAAGTGTACGTTTACAGCCCACCAACTATACTTTTTACCTGTGGTAATAACTAGTTATATTGATACTCTTCACAATTGCTTGGTATGTTAGTTATTGTCTATACCAAATATCCCTTACCAGTAATCACGCGTACTTCAAGAGGATTTTAATTGTTTAAAGGAAACGTAATAAAGAACAAACCTCTGGGATTTTAAAGCAATTTGAGCGGTTTTTATTCGACATAAATCCCACGTCACATGCCACACAGGCCGCTTGCCCCGAGCTGTTTTTGAAAGTTCCCATCGGACACCTGACGCACTTCCAACAGCAGGGCGTGTCTTCACGCACAGAATAATAACCGATGCTGCATGCAGCGCTGCACTGGGAGTCTGGGACCTGATCACTCCAGCCGATCCATTTTATTGAGGCGTTCCGTTGGATAAAAAGTTTCCGAGAGCTCCATTCCCAGCGACCAATCGTTACAAATCGCTTTCCATATTTAGCATTTTTGTCAGGCTGAAGACTTTTGATAATGTAGTTACCTGTTGAATGGAAAACGAGAATTGTAGGCTTAGTTACGAAAAGAATTAGTAGGGCCATTTATTTGATCGCGAGAAAATGGGACACTTGTTAGTGATATACCGGAGAAGCAAACTGCTCGTATAAACGGTACAAAACGCGTCTTACTTAAAATGGCGAGATAAGCGTATTTCGACCTTCGATGAGCAAATCGACGAGTTATTAAGATTTCGCGCACATATGTTTATTTTAGGCTTAAGACAAATCTTTGTTAACAAAGTGGCGCGCCCGTAAAGCTGGCCGTCATCTCCGGTTTCTGTAGTGTTAAACGGATTAGAGTCTTTGAGTCCCCCTGAACGGGACACTAATCCACTGTAGGTTAGCTTCCCGCAAACGCTGGTACGCATTTACCAATCACGCAAGGATGGAAAGCAGAGTTGGCCTAAGCGAAAAATATGTGAACCTCGTCAAACTTCCAGAATCGAACTGGGGACCTAGTAGCTGTAAATCAGAGATCTTCAACTACGCCAAACTACCAAAAAAGACAAGTATCTTAAAAAAACGCGAGCTTGCTCGTATAATTGGCCACAAAGCAAGTGTAAGGGTGCGTACTATTTCAAACGCGAACAACGTAAAACAATTCTTAACTTGTGTCACAAACTGACACTTTCACCACTGCTGCAAACTCTTTATTGTTCCAAATTTGAAAACGTCCTCGTAACAAGCTTTACCTCTCTCCTCCTTACTGATTGAAACGACTTTTATATATGCCAGATGGCTTATTACCATGTTTCTAAAAATAGATAGTGATGACTATTGTTACTAAATATAGAAATTATAATAATTTATCTTAATGTTAGAATGTTCTGGAAAGTTCTTATCAATGTCAACACAAAATAACTGAGTGGTACAGAAAGTTCCAGAGTTCTATGAATGGTGAATATGCTGATTCATCACACTTGGAACAAAATTTTCGGTTGTTCTGTTCTAATCTTAATAAAGACTTGAACTTCCTCCTATAAATGGTTTTCTGTTCTAAAATAAGACTATAATTGTGCATGAATCAAAAATAAAATGTGAGCAACTTTTTTGAGACGCTATTAATTTTATATATGCAGAATAAACTAGAATAACGTATAAATGTACAGTAAAAAGATATATCTGGAGCCCATAAGTAGGAGCGTACAACTTCTGTGTTCTAGTGTCACGGCGTTTTTACGAACCGAATTATTTTTTGTTCAGTTCTCGCGAATTCAAACCAATCACATGCGTCCACTTGAGCGGAAGTTGCGAAAACAGTGCATTGAATACATTTTGATATGTAAGGATGCTTAGAGTTAGATAACGACGATTATACAAACACCTCGATACGTTTTCATAAAAATTTCAAAAAAATTGTCTTAATGTTTATACAGTTGCAAACGTTTCAACAGAGAAGGTTGACTTCTTAGCTTCTTGTTGTGTAGTTCTTGACATTTAAATTATATACTGTATATTTAATTAGTTTAATTGATAAGAAAAAAGCTTTTGATTCGATGATTTGCTGTATAAACTTGTTTTTAAGCATTAGAGCACAACTTTCTATGACTTTATCGGTGAAATAGAGCACGCGTGATGTTGCCTGCGGCTCGTGATTTTACAACGTAAAATGTTTCTACACAAATAGTTTTACAAAAGCTCAGTTTTACAATGTTAAAAAAAGATTTTTTTAACATGTTTTAAGTGACGTTTCGTACTGGAGACTTTCTTCGAAACGTTAAAAATTCAGTTTCTTTTATTCATTGCTAAAACAGCATTATTCACAGTTATATATGAAAACCTGAAATATTGACATACATATCTTCAATTAGTTTATACAAAGATTTTCGAAAACATGATAAAAAGATATTTCAAATTTTCTAGTGACATGCACCTGCTATGACGCTTTTTTTTCTTTTATCAAAGCAATTGCTAACGTAGTTAGAGCCTTTGCTTTTGTCGATTTTTTTAAAGAGGATATCCAAAAATATTACCATTTGACCAACAAGAACCAGCTCCCGGCAAATAACGCGTTTTCAAAACCAAAAAAGGATAAAAGTTTGGTTTGAAAATGTTTTTGTTTGATCTGGAGTATAAATGGTAAAACTGAAATGTTTGAGATCGCCGCGTCTTCCAAATTCTTCCTTTCCGCGCATTGTTACAAAATTCAATAACTTTTGCATTTTTATATCCACACAATTGGGAATAGTTTCTAATAAAGAGTGAGTCATTTCCTCCTTTCTTAACACAATTTCGCAATAACATCAATATGTTTTTGCACAAAAAAGATTTTCTCATCAAAACGGGAGTTTATATTTATGCAGCTGTTAAAAATTGTTCTTCAATTACGAACTACCTTATTCGTACTTAATTTCGCGATTTTGACGAGGCAATGTTTCGCGGGGTTTTATTTTCGCGATTTCAATAGGCAAATATGAAAAAAGGGCATTAAATTTCGCGATTGAAGCGTTCTCAACTTCATTTTATTTTTCTAAAGGTCTGAACTGTTTAAAGTTTCTAGATAACTGGAACACAACAAAACACATATTTGGAAAAATTAACGTCAAAAATAAATGTGTTACAACGTGAAAACGCATTGTTTCAGTGGTTCGCGGCAACGTTCATAAGGTGACGGAAGTTTTTTGGCCAAATAAATATTGTGCATTTAAGGCACTAAGCGAAATGCTGTTCGTACTTGAAGAAAAATTTATTATTAGAGTTGAGTATTAAATTTCGCGTGTTTAAATTTCGCGAGAATTTTTTTTTGCGGGTCTTTAATTTCGCGATTTTTTTACAATCGCGAAAAACGCGAAATTAAAGACTCGCGAAATTAAGTAAGAATAAGGTACATAAAAGTATTCAAGTTTTTGTCAATTTTACCTTTTGTGTCTCCATTTCGGTCGAATTCTACAGGGTAACCAAGGTTTTGAACGTAAGACAAGTTCTTTATATAGGTCAGTAATTGGTTGGGGACAACTTGTGTGCCATTTTGAATCTTTGGACATTTTCCATCATTAAGCAAACCATTTGGCTCCTTGCAGTTAAACATTTTGTTCAAAGCCAACGCAACTGAATAAACCGCATCCATTACGTTTGGTGATTTGTTTAGCTGAAGCTCGGCAGCTGTCGGCGTCGTGTCGTGAATGCATTTTGAACATGTTATTGACTTGTGGTTGTTGTCGATATCCATTTTCCCACGCACATTTGCTTGTCCTTCTTGTTTCAGAGATTTACTAGAACAGATAATCTTTGGTTCTGATATTTTATCGCTTCCAGAAGATTTCTTAGCTTCACCTAAAGTTAATTGGCTCCTATTACTGTTTGATAAAGTTGAAGTAAAGGTTTTATTATAATCTTCAAAACTACAGCCGAAATATCCTTTCCAGTAATCCAAAAACCAAGGATTATGATTAGTGTTTAAGGGTGTCAAACTTGCCATATAACGTTCAAATTTCTCAATTTTTCCTTTCCAAGGCAAAACTCCAAGCATTCCACCAATAACTTCCTCATTAAAGGGCAATATTTCACTCTTATCACCCCATGCCTCGGTGCCAATCCAAGTTTTCCCCTTAAGGCCATGTCGCTGTGCTTCTTCAATTACTGCAAGTGCACTTGGTGACTCTGAAAACAGAACCACAACTTTAGCTTTTGGATCTTTCTTTAGTTTTCTAACAATTTCAGATATCTTTGCCTTAGTCTCTGGAAGTCGAATGTCGGAATGAAACAACTCGTCGACAGAGATGCAAATGTTACGCGATTTAATTGCTATTTTAAATGCTTGTATTCCAAAACGTCCGTAATCTTCGTCCGTTGCAATTGTTGAGACATAAGTCCAGTTATAGTACGCAACTAAATCTGCCATCGCCTCGGCTTGCATAAGGTCCGACGGAATCGTTCTGAGAAACGAAGGGAAATAAAGTTTATTGCTCAGAGATGGACTTGTCGACGAATAGCTAATTTGGGGAATGTTATCCACTCCTAGAATATACGAAACAGTTCTAGAAATTTTTGAGCCAGCACCTCCAATTAGAGCTGTTATACTTTGGCCAGGCTTTGTACATGAACACGTTTTATTCCCTGAACTATTTACTATATTCTCTGTGTTGTAAATGTAATCCAGTGTAGCGTTCAAAGCTATTTGAGGACTGTTTCCTGAGTCGCTTATCACGTAGCCAAGTTTTTTACCCGAGAGAATATCAGAGCTATTGTTAATCTCATTAATAGCAAACAACATCGCTTCGATCCACATTAATCCACTTAGATTAATCCGGTAGCAATATTTTTTGCCAAACACCGGTGACATGTATCTATAGCGTTGGTCTTTTCCATCTTCACATTTGCTCGTGTTCTTCTCATTAACGTGAACAGGAAATATGCCACCGATGATGAAGTCGGCATCCAGATCGGAAATTTGCTTTGGGAATAAAACTTCCTCATTTGGGATATTTTTTTCCTTGTTGGCGATAAGACAAGCAGCAAGGATCATAATCAGGAAAAAAGAGTAAAGTTTGCCATTCTCAACTGTAATTTTCATTTTAATTTGTTTCGTACTGTTGTGCCGAGCGGTTCACATCTGATTTTCTTTGTGTGCCGTTATACGGGGACAGACCGTTTGCCATCTCATTGTAGTTTAACTACAAAGCGATAAAAAAACCAACAAGAGTTATTACAATTCAGCAATGATAAACTTTTTGTACTGAAAAAATTGGCAATTACTCAAAAGATGTACCTGTCACACTTTGTTTATCCCAGCGAATGATGAAGATTGACATATAATATGTGTTTACTACATTGGTGTCAAAAGTCTCAGTTTTAAATAATTCACAAAACATAAAATTCAAGAAAATATGGAAGGCTTTCGAAAAGTTTTTAAAGTATATATATTTTTTCAGCATCACCAGACGATGTCACAACCGAATCAATTTTAAAAATGATAGAAATACAATTTATATCACTCTACAAAGAAATAATTCAGTTCCTAACGATTTTAATTTTTGTATAAGAAATATCTTCATATTTGTTTGTGAGCGACTAAATCCTTAGACAGTAATTTAATTGACTTTGTTTGTTATCGTTTTTCAACGAGTCAATTTTATATATTTAAAAGGATTTCTCTGGTATAGAAACTACCGTATTGCACTACTAAAATGTAATGTAGAATAAAATCTACCCACCAATGCAAGCCTGCGACAACACGTGCACAAAAAGTTACACAACACTTAAACTCGACAAATGTTTTCATTTTCTTTCCAAAATGTCGCCCTATATTGTGGTCCGGAGCCTAAAGTGTACAAAATGCGATGAACCGTGCACCATATTCAAAACCAGTGCCGGACAAGAAATTGGCGGGAAAATGCTTTTGGCCGCGCGTACAAACGAGAGATTTTGTATACTTAACTAGTAAAAATATGGAAAAAACGAGTAGTTTAACCTTCAGTGAAACATCATTTTCTATTTAATAAATTTTAATATGTATATGTGAATAAGAACTATTTTCGCTTTTTGTTGTTTCGAGAAAACGATCAGTGACTTATGTATATTTTCAAGAAGAGCATTTATACGCACGGTCTATTTTGTACGAACCTCAATGCACTCGGTCCGTATTTGGCAAATCTTGGTCAGAATTCGTGTTCGTTTAATAATTTCATAATATTAGTGGTGAAATGTTTCAATCTTGTTATTATGAAAGAGTTGTAAGCCTTTAAAAGATTCTTTTCATTATTGTCACGAAATGAAACTCGAAGTTTGAACACATTCAATTCGGTCTCTTTCAACTGGCGCACAGGTTTTGATTTTTAAAGTTTCATGAAACGTGTCTCTTTTGTCTTTAACATATTCTATAGGTTTTTGTTTTCAACAAACTAAATTAAAACGCATTTAAATTGTTGCTGCCTTTTCTTTTTCTTTCGAGCCTTAATTGCTATAGCTAAAAGGAACTTTCTTTTCTGTTTCCTTCAAGGCTATTAGTAGAAGATGTTTGGAATTGTAGCTTGGGAAACAAGCTATTACCAGAGTTACTACCAACAGAAACTACTGTCAGATCTAAAGTAAAGACTATCAGAGCTAATCCCAGATGAAGCATTGGCTATACTACTCTAAATTCAAATCACCAATTATTTGTTATACTGCAATCAGTAAAGCACCTGTCAAACAATTTAAATACAATACTGACGAAAAACAGAGGAAGTTTGAAAAATTTTAGTTGTTTATCATGATAGAATTCATTTTTTAAAAATTTTTAAATGACAGGGTATTGTTCAAATCCTGATTCAGTTTTTCCTTTATTTAAAACTTAAGCATTTTTTTATTCAAAATTTTTGCTCAGGGAAAAAACAAATTTGGGAAAATTGGACTGATTATCGGCTATCGCAATTGTTACTGACATGCAACTTAAAATTGCTTGAAAACTGCTTAAACACAGTCATGCACTGATACAATTTGAAAATTAATAGTTTAATTTTTTATGCAAAAGAGTTTTAACATTTGAAACATACGTGCAATATAGTTATATCATCTAAATCTATACATGCAATAGAGTTTGAGAACAGCTTAATTTTTCATGCATGCAATATAGTTTTAGCATTTGAAATTTGCGTGCAATATAATTATATCATCTTAATTTTCACGTGCAATATAGTCTTAACATTTGGAATTTAACTGAAAAATAGTTATAACTTATATGCATCCAAATTTACATGCAATATTGTTTGAAAACAGCTTAATTTTTTATCTTGGCAGTTGCTTTAAAACAGCTTAGATTCATATGCAGTTATTAGAACAGCTTAAATCCACAGGAAGTAATGTTAGAACAGGTTGCGTTTACTGTTCTTAAATTCCCAACAAAGTAAGTAATTCAAATTAATTGACAGATATATAATACAAACTCACTTAGATATTGATATTTTTCTTGTTTCTGTTGTTGGGTTTTGTGCAATCCTTTCAACGGTAATCTATCAACAGCTAGTGATTGCAGTTTCCAGTCCATAGAAGAAAAGACGTTATTTCAGTATAATATTTCCAAGAAAACAAATGTGAAGTTTTTTTAAAAAAAATTAAAATAGCCGCTTTCTGAGTGTCATGAAATTTTCTCGATAGAATGGATGGTGACGAGCCAATTTTCAAAGCAACCGACAGTTTAAACTGAAAACGCCATTTTTTCTTATCTTAAACTTAACTAATCAGTAAGCCCCTTTTTTTGCGATATTGCCTTTTTTATTGGCATTGTAAGATGTATTCGATTTCTTGTTATCCATATCCAACTTGTTTATTACGTGAACAAATTCTATTTTGACCAATTCAGTTTTTTGATAGAGATGATTGACACGGTGTTTGGAATAATTATTCTCACTTTCCTAACGATTTTATTTTCGATAACCTATTTGATTACTCTTTGTGATCATGATATTCTTTGTAACAGTATTGAAGTTGAAATTGGCCGAGTTTTAAGAATACTTTAAAAATTAACAATATAATTTTACATGTTTGAAAAACACTACATTACATGTGTTGCAATTACTACAGAATGTTCTCAAATTAAAAGCTCAGCGTTGTTGTTTTCTCATAGTTAGCAATCTGTTCTTTTCGTTATCGAAAATTTCAGTGCATCCATTTTCTTGTTCGCAATTCTAGTAATGACTTAACTGCTTCCAAAAAGACAAATCATTTTAATACCGTAGACTTGCTTTGCAAGTCCCTGTCGTCGTTTATCCGTAATTTTGTGCATTCATAAACTTTTTTACGAATACGGGTATCGTCCACATGTATCAGGACGTTTTTCTAGCTGTATCCGGAAATTGTTGAAAACGCTCTCCAGGGTGGAGATTTTTGTATGCGATACGAATTCTGTAGATGTTACGTATGTGTACGATCGTATCAGGAAATTTCTGGCTAATAAGTGTGGACGCGAAAATTTTCGAATCCGCAAAAAGAAATCTCCGGATAAAAAAAGTTCCAATTAAGAGTGGATAGGGCCTTAATTTTAAAAGCAGTCTACAGCTACCTTAATAATATTCCAGATTTCAAAAGAAAAACCAATAAAAATTGTATACTCTGCAAATGATTTGCATGCAACAAATGTTAACTGAATGAGAATGGTGTTTGATCGAGATGAAATAAAAAAGATCGAATTTACTTTTTCAGTTCTTTTAGCTAGGGAGCGACGAATTGCTAAGTTTTCTAGGTGATTTGCAGTATATAAAACAATAAATAAATTTATCCTAAAGACTCGACTTACATCCTTTGCAAGTTTTTCTATTTTCAACATTTTTACTGAGCCCTAGCACTTGAATAAGGCAAAAAATCTTTGGTAAACAGAAACTCAAAGTAAAACGTTGCACGGATAAGATTAAGAGTTTATATATTTGTTTATGTGTATCATTTCTTTCTATTCATATCTAGTTAACAATTTATAATTCTAAAAACTGTGCCCTTTATCATTTAAACCTGGCCTGTAGTTAAAACATTTATAGTCACTGAAATTTAGAAATATATTTTCTTTTCACAGGCTTCTGTTTAAGATTCAATGAATGGCCACAGAGTCTACTCTCAAGACATAGTTCAATTTCAAGTATGGTTTAAGTTAGTAAAGAAAAAGTTTATCTAGCTGTTTTCAACTTACTTGCGTCCATAATTTAGCGGTGAAGAAATTGTTGTTTTTGACTTAACACTGAGCTGAAGTAAATATACTCTGTAAAACATTTTGGAAATAACATTTCAGCGCAACAATACAGAAGATATTGCATGGGTAACTATGATAAATAGTCAAAAACAATCAGGAAAAGGTTTTGATTAAATCTGACTCTGTTCATTACAAAAATAAACGGCAGCGGAATTAGTAGAAAGTTGATTGCATTCCCTTTCTTTGAATTCAATTCGTTCTAAAAACAATCAATGCATGCACAAAATTTTTTTCAATCTAGGAAAAAGCTAATTGATCGACACTTTGAAATGAAACATTTTTTGTGCATATTTTGAATTAGCTCGCCACAAAGATGCCAGAAAGTTAACATAATGAAAATATAATTGGCCGCGAAGATTAAAAAAAAGCAAATGAAAATATCTGTTTTGGAGGAACAAAACTTGGATCAAATCATTTCAATGGTTCATTTAAACACTTTACAATGCGACAATTCTGGGAAACTCTTGCTAACTGCATCATTTTGCATCCACTTTAAATACACGCAGCTGTTTGCATACATTTATCTTTCTATTTATTATAGTTCGCTTTTCAGATCATTATCCCTCATAAGCCTCATATATAAGAGCGATTTTAATATGAAAATTTTTTCAGTATTTGAACAATTTTATTTGCTGAACAAAATTGAGCAATTTTTTTATGACAATTGTATTTACTGGGCCGGCTAACTGTGATAAGCCCAGTCATAAAATTGGTTTGTTTTTCTCATTTTGTCGTTCAGACAAAATTTGTATCCCATAGTTTCTTGTTGTACGAAGAAGAGTGACTCAGTGAACGTTTCTAGAGCGTCTTGTTACTGGGCTACCCATGGTAAGCTCAGTGGTAAATTCGGCTTTTTCTTTGTCGACCAGAGAAAATCATAGTTTATTGGAATGCCTGTGTGTTGCGATGAGAAGCAGGACCTTGAATAAAGGGTAGCCCAGTGAACGCTTCTAGAGCGTCTTGTTGCTCAAAATTAACTTGGCAAATAAAAATTGTTACATACTGAAAATTGTCGCTATAGACAAGACAATGCATAATATTGGTAATAACTTTTTTTATGTAATCCGTATATCCCAGTACTTAGTTTCCATGAAATCTTTTGTTTTCTAATAAAACTTGATGGTGTAACTGGAGTTTATTGGACAAGCCAGCAGAGACCAGGAAGGAAGGTTGGGGGATGGGGGTGGGGGGATACTCGCATCATGGGGTATATGGGTATATGTGCCATCCCAAAGAGGATTGTTTTCAAGATCTATAGTCTGGGACAGAGTTTCAATTTTTGCCTGAGATCTGTGATAGGGTATCTAATTTGCTATGGGTCAAAGATCTTATAATATTCTGGGATACAGTACAGTATTCTGTGATACAGTACAGTATTCTGAGATACAGTACAGTATTCTATGATACAGTACAGAATTCTGTGATACAGTACAGTATTCTGAGATACAGTACAGTATTCTGGGATACAGTAAAAGTATTCTGGGATACAGAACAGTATTCTGTGATACAGTACAGTATTCTGGGATACAGTACAGTATTCTGGGATACAGTACAGTATTCTGTGATACAGTACAGTATTCTGTGATACAGTACAGTATTCTGGGATACAGTATAGTACAGTATTCTGTAATACAGTACAGTATTCTGGGATACAGTACAGTATTCTGTAATACAGTACAGTATTCTGGGATACAGTACAGTTTTTGGTATTGAGAGAGTAATGATCGTCTGTTCTTCAGGAGCCCATAAGTAGGAGCGAGCAACTACCATGTTCTAGTGCCACGGTGTTTTTACGAACCGATCGCGACTTCCAGTAATTTAGCTCAGTTCACGTTATGGGTTAGGGTTCTGAGTTTAGGGCGACACATCCCTCACCCCCTCAGTAAAAAAGGAACTGTAATCGAAACATGAAACACCTCACATTTTGTTGCATCAAATTTTTTTTATTCGTGCTTCACTGATCAGCTCTCGAATTCTCCCAAACGTGCGCCTCGGTTTTCATAGCGCTAGGGAGGCACAAAAAAATGTTTTATTTCTTTTAATAAAATATTTATTCCATTTTCAGGACTCTGAGAAAAAGAGTTACAACCGCATTGTTATTTCTATTTATTTCATGATCATTTTACAAAATCTCCTTACGAGGACTAGCTAATACGTCATTTCTATACTTCATTGGCCTATGAAAACACACCTCTCTGCCAATAGAAACCACTGTACTATCTTAAATATTTTATAAAGGCTATTGAAACATTCTTCATGTTCCCTTGGTTTAACATTAAGATATACAAGCTAATCTGCAAATATGATTATCATATCAAAAATCAGGAGTTTGATGAGCTTCAGCTGAATGAAAAATAATATGAGCCCCAAAAAAAATGTAAAAACTTTTAAAAATTTATTTCTAATCAGTATCTCATAAATTTCACATATTGAAAGCCTTGACAATGTTGAAATTATGACACAGTTGGAGAGCCCTACCATTGGCAAGTTATTAAAAACTTCTTAAACAGTCCCTATTAAATAAGAGGTTATTTTTAAAACCAATGAAATATTACTTACCAAGTTGCAAACATTAAGGTTTGCACAAGTATGTATGTACTGGTACTTTTTTCTGTTACGTGGGCTGAATGAATGTTTTCAAATTTTTTTCCCTGTACGGATTTTGTTTTATCAGCTGCCTTCACTTTTCTAATGGCCCATTTCTAAAAAATTCAGAAATGTAAACAATCACTCTAAAAATGCCTAAAGAAATAAATTCAAGAGGCTCTAATCCATTAGTTCATCTAGTATGTTTCTTTAGAGATCTTCCAGTTCCCCAATTGTTCTCAGTAATGTACATGCTAAATTTGTTTAAAAACAAATAAACAATCGAATAGTTAAAGCTTTATTGAAACGTTATTAGATTATCATTGCAACACCATAAAAATTAACTTTGTTTACATGTTTACTGTCTCCTATTGTCGTATTACTCACCCAGTTGCCCTTAAAGTCTAAAATGATTTTCGAGTTTCAAGCCACAAGCAAGTATACCAGCTACCATATATATTATCTAGCACTGAAAATTAACAAACTTGTTCATTACCACCTGACACAAAATTTGCCATATTGATTTGACTATGGGAAAACCGCAGACTGATTATAAAGTGGGCTTACACGTCTTCGACATTGTCGATAGATTGATACATAGATCATGGTTGCCACAGCCATAGGTGTTTGAAATTCCCTGACTTTTCCCTGACAAATGTAAAATTTCCCTGACCAACTGAATTAACAATTTCACAAATTAGTCCTGATAATGGCCTCCAACCTCCCCTCACAGCCATCCTCTCCACCCATTTATTAATGCTTTCAGCAAGACACACGCAGTGTACATGAATTGATAGTTCCTTAACGTAACATGGAAAAAGGATTGATTTTCTTGGAAACCTAACATCATAAATAAATTAACATAAAATAGAAAAAAATACCTAAAAAACCTTTTAAACCTAAAACCTAACATAAATTAGTACTCTTAAAATTTTACTTTTCCCTGACTTTTTTCAAAGATGTAAATTTTCCCTGACACAAAGTGAAATTCTCTGACTTTTCCCTGACCTTGAAGAATTTTTTTTCCAGGGCTGACTATTTCCTGACCTGTGTCAACCATGTAGATAGATAGATTGGAAAGATAAACCTAGACTTGGCCTACCACAGGAAGCCCGAGTAAAAAAGAAATTTTAACTTTGGAAACACAGTACATAGTTAGAACCAAATTTTAACTTTTTAAAAAAACATATGCACCATGTTTCTAAAGTTTAAATTTCATAATCATTCCACCATTACAGATGAGCATTCTTATTTTTGTAATATCAATGTTGCTGTTTATCAAGGACTTTTCATCTGAAAGATAAAAAACAATACAGGGGCTTCAATTTTACAAAGCAATTTAAATTTGAAGGAGAATAACAATACAACATCAGCTTCACTGACTTTCCTGTAATTTTTTACTAAGAATTTCTTCAAGCTGCCATAGTCGCTCAGTAAGCTTTGGGTGAGAATAACTTTTTCTCTCATTCCCTTCTTCACTGTATCTCAATTCACCAGGTGGTCCTTGTAAAGCTCTCAAAACGGTATTGAGTTTCAGTCGTTTAATTGTATAGTCAACGCCTCCCAGAGCCATTTGGAGGTCACATTCTGCTGACAAAGCATCAGCACGAAACTCTTGATGATGAAGTATTGATTGATTAGTAATACTGAAAGCTTGATAGCTTCCCGCTATAACAAGTAGTTTTGCAGTTGCATTGAGAATTGCAATTCTTGGCAAAACTCGAGTGGTTGCCCTTACAAGTCGGTATGTTGCATACAGCCAGGCAGGCGCTAAAGTAATTTGATATTTACAATCCAAATATCTAATATGACAGAGTTCATGACCTAAAAGAAACAAAATATTATCATTCGTTGCGACTAAAGAGTCTTGTAATTTCGTTCCGAGTTTGCTTTTCCAGTTTATCTCTCGTTTTCCAAAAGTGATTCCTGAATTAACAACATCTTGACTATTTTCAAACAAGAAAGACCTCGGAAGTCCAATAACAGCTCCGTTTGGGAGTTTTGTTGAACCTGCAGACAACGGACTGAACCCAGAGCAAATGAACAACGTAATCTTGTTTTCATCGCCAGCAAGTCCCAACTTTGCAAGTACATCATTTAAATTTTCGCGAAAACGCTCAGGAATTTGCATTGTTCCTGAATGATCTTTCAGTTCAGTTTGGTTCATACACAGCTGATGTGGAAATACATGTGGCGCAGCTTTTAAGACCAGTAGACCACCAGCAGTAAAACAAACTAAGCCGTGCAAAGCTGAGGATAAAATCCTTGCGACATAACCACCGCCGCTCATTTTAAAGATCTTTTGCGTTTGATTTTATTTGTTGAGAAACTGCCAAAACCGAGCCCGCAGTCATCTTGTTCAACAACCCGAAAATATGGGAGAGAGGATGCGGAGACAAAAGCAACGTATTTTAAAACAAACAAGCAAAATTCAGTTAGAAAGTTTATTACTCCGTATTGGTAGAATCTTATTACTGATGTAACTTTCAAATCACATTGTTTTATTGTAAAAGGACATTGGACTGACAGAGAACCTAATTTAAATCAATTCAGACTGTCCCCCTCCCTCTTAATTAAGTTTTTCATGAGCTCGGAAAGTACTGGATACTAAATATGGCGGATGTCTGATTCTAGATTTTACTTTTATTCTTTTACCTAAAAAACAGTAACTTATCATACATGTAATATTTTTTCAATGGCATTCCAACTAGCAGGGAAAATCGGAGTGAGATTTGTTAAATTGTCCGTCGCCTTTGGAGTAGGAGGCGTTTTTGTTTATAAGTGCGCACCACATATCTTTCCGAGTCAGATTTGTAAAGGATTTCTTCAATTTCCTGATGAAACCTTACCGGAATCTTGCCATCTGATGTTCAAGGAAGTCGCTGAGAAATTAAGCTTCAATAACGCAGAAAAGATTGAACTTTTTCTTAATGGTGGATTTTACGGTATTTCTGCCGGAGTAACGTGGCTTCCAAATGGAGCAGTAGTTGGTGTTCCCAGATGGTACATCTTTCAAAATGGAGAGGATGTGGAAAAATCCAAGCTTAATTTTATGAACCGCGCTATCAAGTGGGATTCAGAACTAGGTCTGCAGATGAAAGAATCTCTCGTTCCAACAGAAGATAATATTGCCTTCACTTTAGCCCACGAATTAGCTCATTTACAAAGAACTGATTTCAAAATGTGTTCAGCGCTCATGGCTCCGTCGTGGCTTTACGCAACTTATAAACTCGCAGAAAAAACACCGCGTTTTGCACCAAGACTAACAACATTTTTTGACATTATTCTAAAACTTTGCATCTGCAGATTAAGCTATATAGGATATAGGCGTGCAAACAGAGAACTGCAGCAGGCATCGGAGAGGAATGCAGATGAAGTTGCAGCTAGAGCAGACATTAGGTTTGCATATGGTGGTGTTGATCTGTTGTCAAAGCGCATGGCTTTGAATCGCTGTTTACGAGCATTGCATGGTAAAACTGGAAAAGATTATTACACTGAGCAAGGTGATGAAGTTGAAACTTTTGAACATCCACATTTGTCGGAACGGCTTCAGATGCTTGAAATAATTGTTAATGAACACAGAGCTGCAGGACACATGTAATGATGTAATAAACTTACTATAATTGTTAGTTTATGGAATATCATATTATATTAGGAACTTTAAAACTTTTTGTACTGAGTGTTTGATGACAAAAGACCTAATTTTCTGGAAGATCATTAAGTTTTTAGGTGCCAAAGAACACTTCTGAGCAAAAAAGTGGTTACAGGTTTGATGAAATATATTGATACATACCTAATGACAACTCCTCTGTCCAGCTATTATTTCCAACTGGTAGGAAACAAACTAATTGGCTTATTTACAAAAATGTTGAGCCTGATTACTATTAGCCATAGACAGATATTTCAGCTATTTTAGGAAACTGTTGTTCAAGATGGCTAAATGGAGTGAGATGGTATGGGCATGTGTTAAGGAGGGGTGATGGGCATGTTATGAGAAAAGCATTGGAGTTTGAAATGAAGGGAAAGAGGAAGCGAAGACAACCAAGAAAGACATGGAGAATGCAAGTGGAGAAGGAGAGCAAAAGTGTTGGTTTGAAGAAGTAGGATGCCATTTATCGAGTGAGATAGAGAAGGGAAGTTAGAGAGATTGCTGCCAGAGTGGGGTAAATTGGCCACCCCTGTTTATGGGGACAAACCCAGATCAAAATTGGATTGATAATGATTAGGCATCATCAGCATTGAATAGCTAGCAATTTGGCTCACCATGCTATGCTATGCTGGCGAGGCCTAAAATGGCCAAAAAGGCTGTTGATGGCTGCTAGCAATCAAACTCACCATTTATTACGGTATTTTAAAGGAGAACCGAATGCTAAAATTAACTAATTTTTGTTTGAATACTGGGATAACAGTAGATTAACTCTGAAGCTTTTTAAGTTAGTCAAAATCACATTGAGAAATTAATTATAGAAATGAAGACTCTTGAAAAGGTTTGTTGCCATAGCATCATGACATGTCATAGGTTACAATACTTGACACTCAAGTATGATAGTGTGGTTCAATATCTTGATATTTTTTGGACTATTTATATCTTGAAAAGATTATTCTCTTCTCCTTGAAAGAGGTAAAGCACTTAGTTGGCAATATAGTAGATACACTAGCTCATTTGTACTATCTGTACTCGAGGTTATATGCAAAGTGTGTTTAATTATTCCTTGGGATCACTATGGACAAATTCATTTAGTGGACCAATTTGAACTCATCACACTCTCACCCAATAATCTTTACCCTATTATCTTTCTTTCTAATCTTGTGAAACATAACAACCTGAACCACAGGCAGCCCATGCTAAAATTTGAAGTTTGAAATTATTATTTTTTTTAAAAATTACTGATTGAAAAATTGTTTTAAAAGTAACAGAAATAAAATATTTTTACTTTGATTATGAACTTCGTTATTACTTGGAAGAAATGTCAACCTGAAAACCTTCATTAATTATCTAGAGATGCTACAAAATAAACTGAAACCAAAAAAAAAAACAAATAATTGAAGTAAAAATATTTTATTTCTGTTATTTTTAAAACAAGTTTTCAATTTAAATTTAGGAAATTATTTTCCCCTACAAAGCCTTTATAACCACAACAATTTCAACTTTACACAAGTTTAGCTTGGGTTCCCTGTGCCTGAACTGTGATAACTTTTCTTTTTAGGAAGTCTTAATGACCTTGTTTAGTCACAGGAAACCCAGTCTTAGTGTTAGTTTGTTGACTGAATTGCCTCTGCTAATATTTAATATAGTGATTTGTATAGAATATGAGATAAATAGAAAAAGGTATGTAAGGCTAGCAGCTTCAGATGGTGATATGTCAGAGAAAACGTTTGACGAATTCTTTCTTAACCCTCTGACTACTGGGAGGTTTTGCCATTTTGAACAATTTTTTGTATCAAAACAATCAAATGGCTTTCTCTAATCCATATAAGGCATTGCCATGGAAACATCCCACGTTGTGTAGTGCCCAGGGATCGTGTTTTCAG
>JAOTRI020048666.1:0-17562 GCA_028564885.2 Zoanthus sanctaehelenae
GTAGCTTCCAGATGTTGCTGGCTTTCACTACTCCGCGTCATGTGTCTTCCTGCTGGAAGTCCATCTTCAGCCAAAACTGTTTCAAGACCTGGTTGAAAAACCAAAATGTTTCACACAGGATTTTTTAAGATTTGTTAAGGTCAGGTCTGGTAGTGAAAATCCACAAATACTCGTGGTTGTACAGGTCTATAAGTTTGTTTATTGTTTGTTTCCGCCGACAATCTTTGGACAACAATCTCAGATGGCGATTTCCCTCTTAACTTGGCGTCTGCTTTCGTTCTTTCGATTTTCATGTTTCGTTCAAGTTGGTCCCACAACTATCCTCGTTTGCCACCTTTTCTCCGGTTCATGTTGCCTGCTGAAGGTCGAAGTATTAAAACACAGATCACCAACTTTGAACAACGGCGGGAAACGAAAGAGTCAATGCTTATTTGTGTAATGCAACACGAGCTTTCTCATACAAAGAGCGCTGACCAGTGGCATAATGGGCTATGAGAACGGTGATGCTGTGAGAACGTTGGTCCACATATTGTTTTTTCAGTTAACGTTAAATTTCACGTTCTCATAGTAAATCACTTTCTCATAAAAAAAATCTTTTTCTTTTTACTTTTATTTGATTTGATTTTCAATTTTCGTTTTGTTTTAATTTAACTTCAATTTTTTTTTCAATCTAATTTCCTTAATTCATTTTTCTTAATTTTTTTTGTTTCTTATTACATTTTATTTGCTTTTTAATTTAAATTTTAAATTGTTTTTTTATTTCGTTTTATCATAGTTTTTATTTGTTTTTGCACAATATTTTATTAATTTGTAGCACGTTATTGCACGGCGCTCTTTCAGCTGTAAAGTTCCATTTTATTCCATGATTGGAAGTTTCTGTGAATTTGCTGCTTCAAGTATTGTGTTGTGCTTTGAATGTCTTGGCGTTGTCTAAGATTAGGGTTTCTGGGACAACGCTTCTGCTAACAAATCTTCTAAATGCGTTTAGGAAGGCGACTAAAGTTTGATCCTCTGCATCGTATCAGACCATGTCCATCTATAAAAAGTTGTAATTGTTGTATCAGTGTTACAACAGAGAGAAGCGAATTCTGTAGAGTACTGTTTCTGTTATTCTACCAAATTTTTATAAATTTAGCACCAAGGCAGTTACTCGTAGTATTTTGTTCCATGTGCTATATCTTTCTAAATCGATGAAATTTAACGTACTTGTGTTGTTAGTTGAATGTTTTGTTTGTATGTTTACCCAAATCAGGGTTTTTATACCTGCGCAAGAAGCCATTAAGGTGGGATCCACTGGCACATTGTGGCGGAGGATATTTAAGACGATGTCACTGAGGGCATTGATTTAATATCTGTTGGTATTTTGTAGGAATTGTCGACGGCGACGCGGACTGCAATTGGCCTTAATTAAACTCTGGATAAAAGGAGCTTGTCATACTAAACGTTCACTCGGATAGTGTTTTCTGCCAGCGTGTTGAGTACCACCACTAATCCCTTTGGTAGCTGCGGCAACAGCTCCTGCTTTCCCTCTTGTTTTTTCTCTACGTTTCATCGTTGTAGTCTTATTATTTTTGCAAGAGCATGGCTAACAAAGTAGCAAGAGCAATTCCAATACCAGCCCCTTTACTGCGTTGACGTGGCACATAACGTCGTAATCCACGCTTTCGTTGTTTGCGTGTTCTTCTCCTTTTACGCCGTACCATAAGCCCTGTTAGATTTCCCAAGCTTTGATTCCAAAGACTTGTGTAAAGCGACCAATGTCTCCAATTTGATGAGGAGGATGTCGTCGAAACGATTGAATACCTCCTTTGGGTACAAGTCTGTGTTGGAATAGGCGTCAGTGTTGAACAACTCGTTTCGTTTGTCTCTTCCTTGCAATGGTACCTCGTCGTCCACGTCGTTGCATGGTTTATACAGTGTGTGAAGGGGAGGGATCTTTTATAGTAAACTTTTACGAGAACCAACTAATTATTTGCGAATTACATAACATTGTTGCTGGCCACAAAATTAAGCTATGGCGTCGTCTTTTGGCCTGTTCTGAAAGCAAAACGTAACTGTTACAATTCTTAGCAAGCAACTGGTAGAAGCCAGAATAAAGACGGAAGATGGACTAGAAAGACTTGTTTGTTTCAAGACAACTCAAGATAAGTGTGAGAGGATATATGCTCTCACCTCATCCCAAGAAGAAGCAGACACCAATGATCATGCAAGTTTAACATTCTGTCCAAGATGTCATATCGGCGGTTATCATTGCAGAAGATACTGATGTTCTTGTGCTTTTACTTGCCTTCAGTAAATATATATCATGTGAACTCTTCATGAATTGTGGAACAAAAACAAGAAGTAGATACATATATGTAACAAAGCTGTCTAATGTAATTGGGCCAAGCACCTGTTAAGCACTGATCGGGATACATGCCTATACTGGGTTTGATTCTGTTAGTGCATTTTCAGGAAGAGGAAAACTAACATCCATGGGGTTGTTGAATATGCAGCAATCCTACAGAGACGCATTTGCAAGCCTTGGTAAGCAGTGGCAGCCAAAGGATGAAGTACTTGGAAGAATTTACTTGTCGCCTCTACGTGCCAAGGTTGCACATCAAGTTAGTAAACGATTTGAGGTATCAGCTTTTCTGCAGCAGTGATGTTGAATCTGGGCAAATTTATCCCTGCAGTGACTGTCTTTACTTACATGCCCAAAAAGCCAACTATCAGGCTGCCATCTCGCAAAGAAGTCTTCACCCAACACCAGTGATTCCCTTTCCAGAAGGTTATAGATGGGCTCTTGAAGACAGTCGTGTTGTAATTATATGGATGCCCGGTCCCCCTGCTGCTGATGCTGTCTTAGCATTTATCACATGCAAATGCACAAAAGTGTGCAAATTACTGAAATGCGAGTGCCTTTCAATTAGCCTGCCCTGCACAGAAACGTGTAAGCTAAATTCATGCAAGAACAATAAGAAAGAGGAAGAGGACATAATCCCAGAAGAGTAAAAAGACGAGGATAAACTTACTGAGTAGTGACTGCATATCGTAATTGTGTTTATTGAAAAACATTTTGTATTTTTTTTCTTGATAAAATGCATAACAAGAAACCAGCAATCATTATTTAAACTCTATCCAGTTAATATAGTTTTGATTTATGAGGATGTAAATATCCAGTAAACTACATAAAGTCATTTGCGGTTGTAATGGCAGTTATGGTTAGAGCTACATGAATGGCATGAGGATATTCTCCTACTTCACCAGTAAAGGACTAGGTATGTGGAAAAAGTAAAACCAAAGGAAAAACAAAGTTACTATAAGTATCTGTCATAGAAATTTAAGGCTTTCGTGTTTCTCAAACCAATTGTTGACGTCACAGTACTCCCAACCTTCCTCCCCCCCATAACTTGCTTAAGCAACCGTTTTGAAAAGTCTATCATGGCAAATTATGATCTTAAAAACGCTAACTATTGAAATTAGCAAACAAAACTTGGTGCCCTACTATAGTACCACAAGGTCAATTGTTGGTGCGTAGCTCATGTACTAGATGATAGGGCTCTAGACGAACTTGATTTGTGCAAAACATAGTATCGAGCGTATCTTGCTTTTTACCTTTAGCTGAGGTTGAATATTGCTTTGATTGAAGGTGACTGCATACATCATTTTCGAAAAAGCGGAATAAGATTAATGGTGCGATTGCTTCTGACGCATAAGGACCAAACAATGTAGCCACCCTTAACTTCAAACTTTTTTTCAAGAAATCTAAAAAAAATTCTGTTTTTTTTCTTCGTCCATGTCCACGTTGACGACAATTTCAGAGGGGACGTTCTCTCTACCTGCCAAGAATACTACTTTAGATTTGTGAGATAAAGATGTCATGAAATGTCGCCTTACATTAAATAACCACTGTTTCTTTTGCCCCGGTACGATTTCAACATCACATATCTGGCAAATGATTTTGACGTTCCCCTCAGGATTGATTTGTGGTTTAAATTTGCAGGACAGTGAATGTAACTGTTGATGTTCAAGAGACAATTCTTCACAAACCTCTCGGAAAAACGTTTTTTGCACGTCCTAAAAAGAGAAAAGAAAGAAAGGCTTAAATTCCTGTTTGTGGCCATAAACCCTTTAAAAACTGCTGAACAGTATGTATTATTCGAAAGGACTGGCAAATACTCTTAATGTAAGGATGTATGATTACCCTGCCAAGTCTTATAGTTTACTCATTAAATCATCTTCCATAAGCCTATTGTCATTCTCACAGACTTCAACATTGTCCACAATGATAACCTCTTCTCCCTCTTTTGGTGACTTCGCCCATTTCTCAGGTGGGTCAACTTCTGGCCCAGCTCGTGCCTTAAAGGAGCTGATCGCCTCATGTTGTACTGCTCTGTGTCTACACTAGCAAAGGACACTCAAACTGCAGGTCTCATATTGCTCAAATTCATTACATTGGGTGCATTTTCCACGGCTAATCTATACCCATTGGGAGTCCCAGTCTAAAACAAAATACAATATATGTCCAGTAAAAGATTAAAACTGTGATGATACGTAGCATGACATGGTGACACAATAATATACCACAAATATACAGGTACACTTAGTCAATCATGAAGATTAACAAGAAAAAACCCTGTTCTATTTATCAAAGAAAATGAAAAATGGAAAAGGCGTAAGATGTACTTAAAAATTAATTTTAGATTTTTTCTTTAGATGATTGTCAAATGCCAATCTTTACATTGAGTAAACACTTTAACTCTATGAGTTTGAAACAGACCATTTGTTAAAAAATTCACTGATACGTTATTTAGACTCCAGGAGAGTGGAGTTAAAATTATTTGGTAGGAGTGTGCAACTGGACGTTTACAAACCTAGACTAGAAATCAATTAAATTTGACATCCTGTTCTAAACTAACAATAATTGGTCTTGTTATCTCCATGTGCTAGGGGATAGAGAAAGAAACATTGCCGATTAGCAAATGAATTAGTCAGGACAATTTCTGCTTCATGAGGTTAAATTTGAGCACGTGTTTTTTGGCTACACATTTGAATTCAAAACATTGACAAAGACGGGATTTAAAAACTCACACCTTAGCATTTCGAAATGGAGCAAGCACGGGCAAACGTCTTTTCTGGTCGTTGACCATAATCCACCAGTTGACGTAACTGTATTTGTGGACATCTCTGGAAACCCCGGACCACATTATACGACCGCAAACAAAATTTTAAGGCTAAATTTGAAAGATTCTTCAAGTGATAACCTGCATGTTTATCGAACCATCACAAAGTATACCAGAGATGAGTTATTTAAACTTCGCCATGCTCCTGTTTCAGTACCAAAATACTAGCTTGCATGAAAAATGCTGCAGTTTTACGTTATAGAGGGAAACGTATGGAGGCCCGATCTGGTCAAAATTCTGCCAATAAAATAAATTGAGATGCAAATATTTTTCTACATGGTTTAATTACTTTTTGGTCGGCTGAGTAATTTAAGGTCCAAAAAAAAATTTTATGGCGTTTCCAATATTAATGATTCTTGTGTTCCTTCAATTAATTTTTACTGCTTGTATCGAAAGTGTTTTTCGGTGTTTTTCAGATTAATTTTTTGTTGACTATGAAATTGTTTTACTGCTCTTCTGGAATTAATTTCTTGTATGTCTTTGGGAATTAATTTTTGCAGTTTCTGAATTGATTTTACCACTCCTCTGGAAGTTTTTTTTTTCTGCCTACGGTAATTAATTTTTTGAAGTCTGGAATATTTTTTTGTTAAAATGCTCTTGAATTATTTTTTTGGCCTACAATGCACTGTGCGCGAAATCGTGAGGGACTGAGTACAGGGCTTAATTGTTTTCCCGCCACTTGAAAAACCTTAGGTCACGTTTGGGAGTCATCTTGAATCCCACACAATGGATGGTGACATCAGATTTCAAATTCGAGAAATAGCTCAAAATGCGATTCAAGAAATCTCCCGTATAACCCAGATTGTTAACGGAAGTAATACTCAATCCTCTGGAAGAACAGTTGTTAACACTTCGACCGCTAGAGAATGTTCAGAGCTGTCTACTCAATCTTCTATGCAC
This sequence comes from Zoanthus sanctaehelenae, assembly GCA_028564885.2. Classification (NCBI taxonomy): domain Eukaryota; kingdom Metazoa; phylum Cnidaria; class Anthozoa; order Zoantharia; family Zoanthidae; genus Zoanthus; species Zoanthus sanctaehelenae. The sequence continues at coordinate 6,066 of JAOTRI020048666.1, forward strand.
GATACTTCAGTTCCTTCAAGTTCACACGACGAATCTCCCCCTTCAACTTCAAGTTTAAATCAATTCACTTTTAATCGGTCTTGCAGCAATACCAGTTTTTCTCCATCGAACGCACAGCCACGATCAAATACCAGTATGGTGCGAGAATTACAAAGGAGGTTTCCGTCGTCGCATGTCCGTTCTAGTTCATCAAGAAACCGTGCTAGCGCTACAACCGTAGTGCCATCGACCACAAGAGGTGCAGGGCGGCCATTGAAAGAATCTTCGATAAAAGATATTGTCATAGTTGGCTATCAAGTGGAAAAAACGCCAACAACCCGAAATGAAAAAATCAAGCTGGAAAGAAAAAACCGAGTGATTACCGGGTTCTCGATAGATAAGAGATGGAATGAGAAAACTCTATACAACCGTGTAAAAGCCCAGTTTCCAGACGACTGTAAGTACACCGAATATGAATTTGTGAAAAATGTCCATGGAGTGTTAGTGCAACCAAAATTAGCTACAGGGGTAAAAATTGATGCAAGTATTCTCCTCAAGAGCATTGCATCTTCAGGTGTTGTTTATGTCAGACTGTTAGCTGAGGATTCTGACAGTGAAGATGAGCAGAGCCTAGTACCATATACAGACACTGAAATGGAAGAGAATTTTGTCCTCAATCAGGTGCGCCCTGCATTATCTTATTCAAGCTGCGACAGTCCAATAATAACAGATGATGTGCAACTTGCTTCAGCCACAGAAATTGATTCGGAAAATGAATTACTGGCTGCAAACAATACCAGACATCAGCAACAAGACAGGTATAATAATAATCAGATACAGCTTGTCCAAGATGAGAACAGTACAATTCAACCAGGGCAACAGAGAGGTGGGTCAAATATTAAAATAACAATACCAGTCGAGGACGATCTCAGTTTGATTAATGAAATCACAGATGGTATTATTGATCAATGCAAGGAAATGCAAAACCCTGTGGATATTTTACGGAAAGCTCAAGAATATATTTTAACTGGTAGAAAGTTAGAAATAACAGATCCAACAATAGAGCTGGAAGGAGAAACAAGTTTTGTATTAATAGACCGCGACAACTTGTACGAACATGCTCTAACTGAAGTATCAGAAATTAAAAATCTGCGCCATCCACTTCAAGTGAGTTTCATTGGTGAAGAGGCACATGACTTTGGTGGGCCAAGGAAGGAATTTTTTAGACTAGTTCTGGCAGAGATCAAAGAGAGATTGTTTGATAATGGGCTCATGGAGAGTTTAGTTGTGGAATATTACTTAAGTGGTATAATAATGGGACTAAGTGTCCTGCAGAATGGCAATATTCCTACTTTCTTGTCAGAATATCTAGAAGACCTCTTGGACAATTCATCTGAAAAATCAGCTTGCATTTCGAATCTTAGAAAGGGACTCTTAAAGGTTGGTGTTTACCAACTTATGTCATGTCTTCCACTCTTTGCGTACCTATTTAGGCCTTCAAATAGTAAATCAATCAGTGTTGCAAAATTGATCCATTTGATACACCCCAACTTTTCAGAGGAAGGCACCAATGCTAGGAAGCATCAGAAATCAGTCTATGCTGTATTTTACAAATATTTGAAACAGGTTGAAAGTAATAGAAGAGTTTGTGGAGAAACTAGGCTTACCCTTAATCACATCCTACAATTTGTATGTGGAACTGATGAAGAGCCTGTTTTGGGGTTTGGGCTTTCTCCTGAAATAAGGTTTGTAGAAAGCACAGGGCACTTTTGCCCTTCTGCAAACACTTGCACCAATTCGTTAACCCTCCCAGCTCCTACCAACACTCTGACCTTGCCCCCAGAAGATTTTCTATTTAACATCTATGATCATGCATTTTCTTCTGCTTACTTTGGTCATATTTAAGGAATGCTGATGAAAACAAATCTTGATTAAATTTCACATTTTTCCTAATTTAAATAGCACTGGGTAACTTATAATAATATGATAAACTAAAACTTCTAGTGTTTTCACCTGATTTTGCAGATGATTTGAAACTCTAAAATTTTATGTTAGAGCCATAGAGGTGATTTGTGTCAGAGACTGTGTTAAGTGCACATTTTTGGCAGTTGTTTGACTTGAAGCAGTGTTTCCCTAATTACTAACTTAGGCTTTTAAAATTGTTGCTGTTTTTGTTGGAATTATTGTTAGTATTAAACCACAAATGCCTAAATACTGCCATTAATCCTATCTTCTGGGCAAACACTGACGCATCTTGATTGGCAGCAGCAAATGCTAGAGAGTTAGACATACCACAATAAAAGCCTGCTTTAGCATTTTATAACCACTTTATTAGCCAGGATCTGAACAACAGTAACTGTACAACTTGAATAAATACAGTATGTTTGAGTTTTTAAACACTGTTACTTATGTTTAAAGTGACTGAATCAAATACTAAATTGTTTAACACTTGATTGGTAAATGTACTTGGAGTGTACAGTTGTTAGAAACTTAGAATAAACAATTTTGATTTGTAGGAACATTGTTTGTTATTTGAAGTTGTCACTTATATGAGAGAGAATCTTCATAAAACATTGCAATTATAAATAAAATGTTTTCTTTTCTCATGTGGGAGTTTTGATATACACAGGTTATTTGAGAGAGCCAGGTTAAAGTTATGCCTCATTCATAATGCTCAGCATTTGTCCATTTTTTTATTAAACATACTTTGACCTTAAGCAGATTGGCCAAAGGAAATGCAGGGCCAGATTAATTTAAAACCAAGTTTACTCATTTGTTTTCAAACTGGGTTTGCTTGGGTCAAAGTCAACAAAATTACATTTTCAATCCCAGGTTCTGAAAACTCAGGAGTGGGGGAGAGGGTTGGGATGGAACAGTGAGTGAAGAGGCACCAGATTTCCAACTCTATGATGGTTGTGGGTCATGTTTTCAGTCTTTACTGGGGTAACAATAAATTTTTGAGCATCAAAAGGTTATTTGAATGCTAACAACAATCAATATTTGGCAATATTGAGTTCATTTTGGGGACAGCAAATTGTGTTTAATTGTAAAAACACGAACTAAAACAGTCTACTTTAAATATTCAGTCTGAACTAACAGCATTGCAAATTATACATACATGACATTACAAACTTGAAGCAAGAAATTGAACAAAAAAGAAAATTAATTTTAATAATTGTAATACTACAGAAACTGAAAAATATATTAAAGCAATTAATCGCTCTTGTTTGCTGTATTATAAGTGAATGCAAATTTTGGTTTTAGTAAAAGTAAAGCTGTACTTTAAAACCAGAAATACTCCATGCTGTCAATATATAACTGACTTTGTTCTTGACAGAACTCCATTAAATAAGCACCCCCCAGTTAAACTTTTTTCCCTTGCTGCACTTCAATCCCAGACGTTTAATGCTGTAGTTAATTAATTAACTGCCAATGAGCTAGCCGAGCCAAAAGGTGAAACAAAAGTCCTCAGCCATGTGTACACAAGGTCCTGGTAAGCTTAGCTGCAGGAAGAAAAAAAACTCAATTTCAGAGTGATATATATATGTGTTAACAATTAAAAGGCCATACATTTCAAGAGTCTACCAATAGAAGCCAATAGCTTCATCAGTTATTTGTTACAACATACATGTAACTTGAATCAATAAAACCCTACAAATGAAGTGTATAAGCATAAGCCCCTTTAAGGGGAGTTGTATATAAGTAAAATTGTATACGTAAAAGCCCCTTTGGGGGGAGTTGTCATTATATATTTATTTATTTATTTAAGGTATATAAAAAGTCATAAGTTATTAAAAGTTTTTTAGTTATAAAAACTCTTGCTTATAAAGCTATGCAAACTCATTTTAAGATACAATAAACAGAAAATGTTCACATTATTAAATTTGTATTTCAAATATTGTAAAAGAAAGACCTAAGGAATTTAATTGTTTATAATTTACTAATTAAAACAACATCAATGTTTATGTTTAAACTATATCCATAAAAATATTTTTTTTTAAATCTTTTATCTCAGTAAGCATGGAGTTATTGTAAGTATTTTTAACCCTACATTAAATCCAAATTTATTACTAATAGTTACACAATTATTTATCAAAGATATTATGTACAACATTACTATACATTTCACCAAAGACATTTTAACTGCAAGTAATCAAAACTGATGAAGATTGCCATAAAAAACAAAAATTTTATAATGCAAAATAAAATAAAATCTTAGGGGATAGGGTTAGGTAATTTACCTTGTAGGGGACTTAAGGTCCTATTGTAAATCTACCTGCCTTTGGCAAATTATTAAATAAATAAAATTTAATAAATAAATAAATAAAATGTAATCATATATTGTTTTTACTTTTGATGTAAGAATGACTTGTAAAGAATACAAATCAGCAATATCAAAACATGACGTTTTAGCAACAATCAGTGTCACCATTATCTGAACACATCATCTTCATTAATTACCATCCCTAGTTCCTCACTCCTAGGGTTGGATGCAGTTTTAATTGTTTCACATACATTAATTAGTAGTAATAATGAAATGCGTAAAACTTATATCAAAAGACTAGTTAAATTAAAACAGCCAACTGTATTTCAAATATCATTAACGGGTAGCATTTATTATAAGTAATAATTGGATTAGTTATGTAAACTCATTAATATATTATTTATAAAATGAGATAGTTGCATTGTTATGCAAAAACTTGACTTAAAGTAATTTTCATGTGAAATTTGGGGCCGGAGGGAAGGGGGGTTATGGAGTTTTGAATCAGGGAGAGGGATTGGATTAGCAAAGTTTATCCCATTTTAGGGATTGGTGTGCATCATAGTATTTTGCTTTTTAATTTTCACTTTACAAAGGCCCATCCCACTGTACTTAGTGAACAGTCCATTATTTAACAAACAAGATTAGATTATTCAGTCATCTGAACTGAAAAGTATGAGACCAAATAAAAATATTTGTGTTTCCTATTACATGCATCTAAAAATTAGGGTAGGTAGGTAGCATTATTTTTTATTTTTCTGAATTAATTTTATTTTGCCAGAACAGCTTTTATAACAACAGAACTGATATTTTAAATGTATATTTGTAACTCACAACAACTGATACATGTGAAAGTACATGTATAATTTTATTATGGGGCAGCAAACATTACAAAAACAAATAATTCCAAAGCTTTTATTAGTCTTATAAACAAAATAAGTTTATAAATTACTAACAACAAAAATAAAGACTTGAAACTGAAAACATTTTTCTGCTAAAAGAATCAAATGTAGAAAACCAGAAAAAAACAATAAAAAAGAATTATAAAAAGTATGGTTGGTGACAAAAATTTGAAACAGTTGCTAACTGGAAACAAACAATATCTTTGGCCTGATACAGAACCTTGATATAAGAATATTATTTTATAAGAATATTATTTTATTTCAGATATCTATATGATATAAACCTTGTAAAAAAAGTTTCAGTCCATTCACGCCCCGACAAATCAATGTTCCACAATACATAACTGAAACATACATATAAAAATTATATATATATATTATAGTTAACTCACTTTTAGTGGTAACTTCTTCTCAAGATTCCCAATTTTCCACACAACACTTTTGCTCTTTTGTCAGTCATGTTCAAACTTCATTAGCAATTAGCAGAGACCACTTCTCAAGTTCAACAGTTGACATTTTCTAAAGCTGACATTATACCTGCATGGGAATATCTACTGTTCAACAGGATAATGCTTTATGCATGGTCTATTCCCCTCCTTATTACAATTTAAAACAGAAACAGAAAACAAAACTGTGATAATTTTGAAATAGATGCCATATAAACTGGGGATCTTAATTTTCTAGACTCTAAAAAATGAAGCTAGTAGATCAACACACTCCACATAACTGGTCTTTCCATGATTACTATCATTTTGAAATGGGTCTGGAAGTCTTCTCCGCTGCTCCATTGTAAGATCTAATGCTGGTGGATTAAAGTGTACTTGATAATCTTCATCTGCAACTCCAACAGCTTCTGTGGGATCAACACCATAATGCAGCAGTTCATCTTCATTAAGTGCAGTGTCATCGGAGTTCAAATTCTCAAGCATGCCACTTGTCCACAGCTGAATAGGCGACATATTGTGCTCAGTTGAGATTGGATGCTGATTCATTTGATTAATAAATTCTTCAAGTGATCTGTTTATTCTAGGTAAGTATATATGATGGAGACAATATAGGTGTAACTCATTCAAGGGGTCAAGAATGCCAGCCTTTTCCATTTCCTCAAACAAATTAGCATAAAAACACAAGACCCCTGCATAGACATCTCTGTGTGTTCGTTCAACTCTACAATTGTGAACAGAGGACCCTGTCAAGATACTTCCTCTATCTAACCCTCGTCTTTCGAGCATAAATTGAGCAACAAGAATATTTTCCATACCGTAGTCGCATCTTGCTCTTGAAGGTAATCCATATGTTTGTGTGCTTTGTTCAAACAGCATTAGTACTGTATCAGCTTTGTTATTGTTACAGCACTTACAATGGGTAATCAAACGTGAAAACCCATCAATGCAGACATGGACAATGAGCTTCCATCTAATTAACTTGTGGGCAGAATCAAAGTGCCAAAGTGAGTTTGGAGCTGGCACGCTGTATTTACGACGGTAGATGACTAATCTCCACCTTAAGGCAGTACCTACAGGGTCCATCCTTCTCAAGCAATTAGTAACTCTCCATCGTTGTACCCGTAATCCTCTGCATCTTAAAGCTCCAATGAATCTGCGCCTGCCAAGATTTGGTGTTAAGAATCCCCCATCGCTTGAATTTGTGTCAGATGATGTTACCTCCTTGTACAACTGATCCAAGTCATGGTCAGATATGGCTGAATACTGCTCTAAGTCATCACTTATATCAAGTGATCTCCGACTTCTTTGAAGGGTTGATATACTAATATGGAGGAGCTTGGCAATCTTTTCCCACGAGAAGTGCATGGAACGTAAATACTCTACTTGTTCCTTCGTTATATTAAATGCAGGCCTACCGGGTCCTTTACCATCCCTTGGAATCAACTGAGGACAGAAAGAAATGCACCTCTCCTGGTCTGATTGTTGCAATGATGTTAACTGTGTTAAAATGGACTGTACACAACTCCTAAGACGAATCAAATGTTCTTTTAGAATTGAATTGTTGTGGCTAGAGACATCCTGCTCTATAAGTACAAGAGTTGCAAGTGTACCTTGCAAACGTTGAGAAGTTTCCTTGGTCAAATTTTCAGTCCAGCTCAACTCATCTCTGAGAAAAAGACTTAAGATTGACTTTAAATTCTGGAGAAAAAGATGAAAACCTCTTAAATTCCTTTCTCGCACCACATTTCTGTTTCTGTAGCGCAACATGTCGTGATCAATTTCCAGTCCCAGTCCCTGACGTGCTGAGTCTAGCTCGCGCGCAATGCATTGTAGGCCAAAAAAATAATTCCAGAGGAGTGGCAAAAATGAATTCCACAGACCACAAAAAATTAATTTCCGTAGGTAAGGAAAATAGTTACAGATAAGTAGTAAAATTAAATCCGGAAGACACACAAAAAAATAATTGCAGAAACTACAAAATATTAATTCTCGTGGGTACGAAAAATTATTCCATATGAGACATAAAATTAATTGCATAACTACAAAAATTAATTGGAATCAGCATGCATAGAATATTTGTAAAATCAATAAAACCATGTAAAAAAATATTTACATCTCGATTTATTTTATTAGCAGAATTTTGACCAGATCGGGCCTCCATATGTTTTGCTGCATTGTTTTCAATTAATTAATCAGAACTTTACATCTAGAATATCAAATAATATATCAGTTATGGTGTGTCACTATAATTGTAAATGGGATTTATTCTTCGTGTGCAAAAAAATTGAGAAATCAAACCCAATTTAACATTCGATTATCGATTTCTTTGGATTTTATTGCTTACACAGTTTAACTTTCACCCTTTCAGTCCCAGTTGAATTATCAAGTTCTCCCAACTTAAACCCATCCTTTTTATTGTATAAGTTTGAGAGAACTTCACTTTTTATCTTCAGTAGTTTGTTTTGATTAATCAATTCTCATTTTCTCATTACCAAATTTTGTAGTTGTATGTAAGGAGAAGTTGAGTGTTGATAAGTGACTGAGAGTAAAAGTATTAATGGTCCCTTTTATACTAATAGTAAAGTTATTCAAAATATGAACCTTGACATTCATTTTAAATTATCAACTTAGTAATATTCGGAGTATCTCGTTCACAACTAGATCGAAAGTTCAGTTTCGAGTTTCCTGCCGGCTAGAGTTATAGAAATGTGTGTATATTTAAGCATATACCATGTAGATGTAGTCGCAATTCCTGCTTGATTTTGAGACAATGCATGTACTTGTACACATACAGTATGCAGTAAAACCCTGTTGACTCTAACTTTGAACAGAAACAAGTCAACTTTAGCAGGGATAATTTCAAATTAGCTAGAAATTAGTTAACTGACTTTGCATATATAAATTAGAGAAATAAATTGATAATGATATGATTATATTATTTGTATAAGCATGTGACTTCTAGACATGATGTATTAGCAGTTACTACATTTTCTTACATATTTCTATTATTTAAATTCACATAAAAGGCTTGTTTTCATTCCATTTCTGTGTTGCATGTTTGTTCATGTGTTAAAGTTAAAACTATTTGAAATTCAACATTGAACAGGTAGATAACATTAAACTACTAGGAGTAACTTTTCATCACAGTCCCAATAACTGGGATTCTCATTTCGATACTTTATTAAGCAAATCTGGTAAAAGAATGTATATACTAAGAATTTGTAAAAAGTATGAATACAATCGGGAGAACCTTCAGGATCTTTTTAACACCTTAATAATGTCACTTTTTAAATATGCTCTTCCTGTATGGGGCTGTGCTAGTTATTCTACGTATTTAGTCAATATAGACAAATTACAAAATAGGACAGTTAAATATGGATATCTGAAATATACAACACCTATTAATGATCTTATTGAAAGGAACACAAATTGGAATAATATCAAAAATAATGCTCGGCACCCTCTTGCACATTTACTACCTCCAAAACGAACTAGAATCTTAAGGTCTAGAAGCCATGACTTTATAGTATCTTAAATCAAGACTGAGCATTTTGAAAATGTGTTTTAAAATAGATCTATGCTTATATATACTTTTATCTATCTATCTGTATACTTTTTGAGACGAAATTTTAATTAAGAACGTTTGACTTCTTAACTAAATAAAGTGCTAATATTATTATTATTATTAATATTATTATTATTATTATTATTATTATTATTATCATTATGTTACATTATAAAATAGCCAAGAAAAATCTCAAATTAATTATCAATGGAATTAGCTTTTTTGTGTGTGCATCTGTATGTTTTAATTTAATTTGATACTGTAGTTACAATTTTTTTTCAAACGTTTGCTGTACATTTTTTTATGTTGGATTTTGAAATTAACCTTGTATTTGTTCCCCTTTTAGTGTATATATATGTATATAGCTGTTGTGCTGTACCATTGCAACATGTTCTGGCTTATTCTGAAGATTCTTAAAGGCAGTTGATATTTTTTCCAGTGCTACCAAAAACACAACCAGCCTGTGAACAACACTGCCCCTGGCTATCCATTGTGTGCAGCCCAGCTTAAGGACTTCATGTTTGCAGCAAAGGACACACCAACTTGCATGAGGAAGACAAACACAGTTGGGCCCAATCAGAGTAAGTAAAAACCGTTGAAGACAATCACTATTATTGCTGGATTTCATACCGGGAGAGCCTGAGTATAAGTCCCTTAATTCTCATACCTACAAAATATGACTAGTAGAAAAGGAAAGACCAAACTATGAATAGCAAAATCCCATACTTTGATGTTAAACGGATGAGCAGTTATCAAAATACAGCTGTTTTAAAAAACTATTATTATTAAGAAATGTATGGTATCCGGATGATTCTACACATAGCATCCGGACGCCATACATTTTTGTAGTAATTCTTGTATTTTAAAACAACTGTATTTCGTTAACTTGGGATTTTACTATTTTTTGTATGTTCTTTCTTTATATACTAGTCATATTTTGTACGTATGAGAAGTTAGTGACTTGTAATCAGACTCTCCCGGTATAAAATCCGGCAATTAGTAAACAGAATCCTTGGAACAGTTGCTGGAACTGGATGGTTGTTGGATTTTCTTGCATGCATTAATCTTTGGAGATCGTTGTTTATTCCCCTAACTACAAACCTCACCCAGTTATCCGCATTGGTAATGTGTCGGTCTGTTGTGCACAAGGCTGCCTTTGTTCTAACATCTGCAAATGGTTAAACTTTCACATCTTTTCGAAAAAGATGTTAACCTGTTTTCCCTCAAGACATGATTATCTGTGTTCATGTGTGTGTTAATATCTGTCATGTGTTCAAAGGTCTCCATTTGTCTCATTTGTCTCATTTGTCTTAGAGTGTAAACTGTCAGCATCATCATCATCAGAGCGGCCTCAGCCGAGCTGCACGCCTGGCAGTCCAATTCTCACGGTCCAGCATGCAGGCGGCTAGCTCGGCATTGTCGGCCGCTCCAGCATCCCCCATCAAGGTGTCGAGGAGCGTTAATGCTGGACGCCCTGGCCGACGATAGCCATGGATGGCTCCCACAGGACTAAGTTGCTTGCTGGTATATCCTTGTGGCGGTAGCAGTGGCCCAAGAGGTGTAAACTGTAGTGTCCCCAATTGGTCTTTGGCAAGCTAGAAGACCTGTCATTTAAATAAACTATTTTATTATTATTAGATTTTAGCTTCGCTTTTATTACTATTGCAAGATATTATTTTAGCTGTTCTTCAACAAATCACTGGCATGTTGCTATGAGTAAAAAAAGAACACTGCAAAGTTCAAAAATCAAAGTTATATTCTACTGTAGATGTTTCTTAAAAGTTGGCTTAATGCCAATGATAAATATACTTATGCCAAACTTTCAGATTACTTCTGTGATCCTCTTGGTGATAAGAATGTTTGGGGCACATTGATGCCACTTCGCACACCAATGCCAACAGCAAGTGATACTAGACAAGTCATCGTCTTGGCTGCAAGAGTAAGTAACTTGTCAGATCTACAGTTTGTCATTTATTGTGATTTCTGTGAAAGATATGTAGTATAGGCATATTTGTTTTCTCTTGGACAATAGAGTACATTACTACAGTGATGACATCACGAAAATATGATTGTCTTATTACAAATGTTCACCTCCATGCTGAATTTTTAAATTTTACCATCATTTGGTGATGATATATTTATATCGTCACGTTATGCTCTGCTGACCCCATACAAATCCTTTGTCAAATACGTTAACTTAATCTCATTGCCAACGAGCCAGCCAAGCGAAAACGCGAGGCTGGCGAGGCGGCAGCATTATAGAGCTGTGCAGATATTGATATAGGCGTAAAAAATCTCGAGTGATTCGGTGAGATGTAAGTAATGCAAGATTTTATGATGTAAT
>JAOTRI020048755.1:0-17552 GCA_028564885.2 Zoanthus sanctaehelenae
TTTGAAGGATTTTTAAAATCTCAAGAGGCCCACCATTTGTAAATAAAGTATACCTTGGCCAATTGTATTGAACTTTGTTCATCGTAATTCCGTTAATTGGAAAAAGACGACAAAAGAAGCATATTAACTCATGTTGTGTTTGTTTATTAAAATACATCAAAGATAGTTATTTTACAGATATAAACAAACTACTGCTATATTTCTTTCACTAAAAACACAGCATTTAAAAAACTTTATTTTCTTTATTTAATACATATTCGGTTTGTTCACAGGCAAACAAGCATTTTGTAAAAAAAAACAATAGTAACGTAACATGACAATACTCACCCGAGATCATGAAACGAAAGAAATGTTAATCACGGATGAAAAAAACATCAGTCGAGTTGTATAAATAATACATATCTGAACAGAAATAACTATAATACTTTTAAAAAAACGAATAAAATTAAAAACTCAAAAAATTCTACAATTCTACATTTTTTTTCGGCTTTTCTGCTTTTCCACACACTTCAACAGGTTTTAAAAAAAAACCAAGAGATATATATCTTTGAAATTACATTGCAATCTCTTTGCATAATATTAAAATGTTTACATTGCGCCAATTTACAATGCATTTTACTGCACCGGATATAGATTTTTAAAAGCTTTCAGTGCAAAAAACACGATATTCAAATCTTCCTTAGCATTTCAGCACTCAAACTATAAATGCACTAATGCTGTTTATTCAAAGACAAAAATTTAAAAGCGAGAACTGGTATAATATATAGGCCTTGCGACAACCTACTATGATCAACGACAAAGGCCTGCTAAAAGCGAGTAGGTTATGTATAGGCGAGTAACTTATTCATGCGCTCGATTTAACAGCGAATATATTTCAAGATGGCGGTGGCGAGATGAAAGACCAGACTATCTAAGGCAAGAGGTGCGTCCACAAAACTAACAAGAATATGGAAATCAAAAGAAATCACAAAAAAGACAAAGTCAGTAAAGCTATATAAAGCGTTTCTACTATAGGTTTTGTTGTACGGTTCTGAGACCTGGAAGATGAACAAGGGAGATGATAAGGCAATAGATATTTTCCATCATAAATGTTTGAGAAGAATTTTGAAGATTAATTGGCAAGATCATATCAGCAATGAAGAGGTGCTTAGAAGAGCGAAAATTGAGCCATTGAGCAGAGAAGTTAAACAACGGAGATGGAAGATGACTGGTCACGTGAACAAACGGGAGAGTAATTGTAATGTTCAATGCAATGACTTGGGCACCAGAAGGACGAAAAAGGCGAGGAATGCCAAAGACCACATGGAGAAGGACGGTAGGGCAAGATAGAAACGAGATGAGGTGGAAGTCAAAGCGGATGACAGGAAAGAGTGAAAGAACCTTGGGATGGCCTATGCGCCACCTAGGCATAAAAAGGAGCTGAATTGAAAAAATATTTCTAAAGAAAGGCGGATGCACAGGAAACGGTCACTGAGACAAGATATTTTTGGTAAAGCTAATAAACAGAATTAGGTTTTCTAACGACATAAGCATTAGTGAAAGAGTAACGCACGTGGGATGTGGCCATAATAATAACTCAACTGATTAACCATATAGCACAAACGGTGGTAGCAGTTAACTTGTAGCCAATTAATTGGGCACCGAGACCAGATGTTTTGGCCTTTGGCAAAACTAGCAAACCGATTCAGGTTCCCTAACTACATAAGAAGTTGTGATCGCGTAACGCATTCGGGGTGTAAAGATAGCACAAGTAAAGATAGCACAAAGGTTCTTACTAGCTGTGTTTTTCAAGAGTTAGGGCTTGCCACTGGCCCATTTATTCACTAGCTAAGCTAAATTCTTTACGAGCCTGATGACTCAGCCGGCGCTTATCTCCGGTTTCTGTAGTGTTTAGAGGATGAGAGTCCTTGACTACCCCTGGACGGGACACTAATCCATCGCAGGTTTGCTCCCAGCAGGCGTTCGTACTTACTTATCTATCCCGGGAGTATGGAAAGCTGAGTTGGCTTAGGCGGAAAAGAAGGTCACACAAATTTTCGAATCTCGGCAGACTGCCGGCATCGAACTTGGGACCTTGTGGTTGGAAAGCAGAGATTTTACCATATAGTTTATTTGTAGCCCGAGTAGCATCATTTGCGCCCGAGCGAAATCGTAAAACTTCATTTAATAAGAAAAAGTATCATGTAACAGATGTAGCATGAAACTATTAATTGGAAAGTTGTTGCTACAATACGATCACTGAGCTAAACAAGAGCTAAATAAAATTCCTTTTTGTTTACAACAAAAGTGAAATATACAAACTGTTGGAGGGCGGCAAATGAATTTTCAGCCCGCGCATCTCCCGTTTGGCTTGCGAAATGACGCGTTCTACAGAGGGCAGTTCGTCATTTGGCCACGCGTATTGGTAATAGTTAGAAATAAATTCATTTTCAGTCCATTTCCATCCTTGCATGCCCTCCGTAGTAACCAATGACAAGAAACAGAATATCATTAAACATAGTCTTAAGTAACAAATTTTGACCATTATTTCTGAAATTCAGTTAATGGTTCGATATTTAAAAAAAGGTTCTAAAATAACATGACATAGCCACTTTAAGAAAACGGTGAATATTAGACATCCAGTCGAGAGGCCAGTGGACATAACAACCTCCTTCCTGATGTTACGATTCTAGACAAGGAGGCGCGATGGTTCGAGTGGGGAGTGAAGGAGGCGATCTGGAAAAGGGTTGAGGCCCCCTCCTTAAACAGGAGGGGTGGACTGAGGTTTCATTTGTCTCACTCTGGGGACACTGCTTTGCAGGGCGTTCCATCATGCATCTCGGCCTGCACCAACGATAGTGCATGAAGGAGCCTAGCGGTTCTAGGCGAAACGTCGCAAAGTTTCAGGGCTAAATCCAGTTATAGTTTTATTTTATTTGTCCCTCTAACTTTTGTCATTCAAGTATATGATATTTTCTGACGACGATTTCGTTTTAGTCCGACGAAAGACTAACGTCCGAACGTCAGCAAGTTTTCTCTCTTTTTTAAATGGTGTATAACTTACATTTTTATCATTAAATTGTTTCTGTAGAAACACCGACCCAGCTCAAACTAGTGTACCGTTAGTTATTTTTCTGTCATAATATTTACTTGAAAATATTTGCTTGAAAATTATTGCTAAAAAGTTTTTTAAAGGCTAGAAGGGTTAAAATATAATTGAAATAAAGCATTTTCAACCGTGCGGTCATTTTCAGTAACTTTTCTTGCCTTAAAAAAAACAGTTTGTTTTTCTCTTTCCAACGACATGTTATTGTTGAAAATGTGACTACTCTGTCTTGTTCATTTAGGTTTTTGGATAAACTGTCAATCAACATCAACGATAGTCAGATACAAACAGTAAACCTAACTGCTTACGGCACTGGCACTACCATTATCAGTGAACCTCCAATGGCTCCTAGTATACAGCTGGGTCCTCAGTTCAGTTGTCATCCGTGTTCACAAATGTTTTGCCTCAACAACAAAGGTCGTCGGACACAACAGATCTACTGGACAACAGAAGGATTTGCATCGTACAAAACTCGGAGAAAAACGGATTATAATCCGGAGGATATGAAATACCATGTAAGTTCGTTATTTGATGTTAGAGCGAAAAAAATGTTGTAGCTTTTCTCTCTTTTGAAAGTAAAGTACTTATGGTGGGAGAATTTTGTAGGGTCAGCCACCTCCGCCGGAGCCTTTAAAGCCAGTGTTTTGGTTGAGTCCAGACCGTATGGTGCTACATCCGGGGCAAAGCCAGGAGGTTCGACTGCAAGGGTTTTGTGACAGGTGAGATACTTTGTGTTAGGTGGTGTTTACATAATGCCGGATTGAGATTCAGTCCGGAACGAAAATAAGTTCAGTAACGTGTTTTCATGAAAAGGTTTAAAACGAACTTGTACGGGAACGAAAAGGCATCAAGAAACTCTTAAGGTTCGTTTAAACGGATCAAATATGTTTGTCAAACATCATCAAAAATTGTTGGATAGTGATGACGGTGTTGGACATTGCTCAAACATCGTCCAACATTTGCGCTCACGTGATAAAAAAATATGCAATCTTACCAAGAAAATCATGGGCGTGGTACCGAGATCCAACATTTTTGGATAGTGTTCGATTCGTTTGAACACTCCGGCCAGCACCAACACTGATCAAACACCAACAAACACCACCCAACAATGGTAGATAATATTTGACTAACGTATTCGATCCAATTAAACAGGCCTTTAGTTGCAGTGCGCATGCTCTACTCGTTCCAGTCTATCGGAATTCTGACTTTGCTGCAATCTCGTTCCCAGAGCCACGATCACTGTGGTCAGCGCCACGAATCGACAGTTCTGGGATAATCCATTTGAAAACCCAACTGGATTGGCTAGTCTGTGTACCGGAAATAAACAGATTGCAATTGAGCGAATTCACATCTTTAGCGCGCAAAATAATAAAAAAAAGCTAGTCACAAATAAAAAAACTGAAAAAATACTAATACTGTAAAACCAAAGGTTACAATCCCAAAATTAAAATCTGTGGAGCTTGGTATTGCAAAATTATAACTGAGAAAATAGCATGTACTTAGGAATGCCGCCGAAGTGGACCACAGATACACAATTATGGTTTTGCCGTCGGTTTTAACATAAATTCAAAACATATGCACAGGAAAAATGTTAAACTATTAACTCTAATTTTTTTATATCAAACAAATCTCAAAATAGCTCTACAATATTCCGGACGAGAAAACTCAGATTTATAAAATGATAACACGTTTCTGCTATTTTCCCACGGAGGAGAAACATAAAACTATATGTATGACTATGAGCAAAATACTTCAAAACTAAAGACAAAACGCGTAGGAAATGTGGATAAAATTACTTTTTTTATTCTAATACAATATTTTTATTCAAAGATTATTATAAAGAAAGTATAACAATTCTTAAAATTTGAATATACACATAAATGCAACGCACTTTACGAAAATAAGTTCGATCCCGCGACAAATCGATTTCCAAACCACTTAGCAATAACAATAAATCAATTTTTTTTTCATTTCTTGAGTTTACAAACTTGTATTTGTAGAAAACACTAAATATTACAGTAATCTTATTCATATTTAAACGATGTCTTCTATGATTATTTTCGATGTCCGCCCGGAAACATCCAGTAAGTTTCGAAAGTCAATAAGAACGGGCTTTTCGCTTATTTAATCTAAAACAACAATTTTATTTTTTCCAAAGTAGAACATAGAACATAGAATACAGCAATAATTTTTTAGTTTCACCTTGAAATTGCGAGATCAATTGTCCAAAGGTTTATGCATCTTGGATACCCTAAAAACAGTTGCCATTTTAAACACCCGTGGCTGTTTCTTTTCCTCCTTACACTCAGGCTTGTCCATGGAACTTTTTGATTAATCGATCTTTATATAGAAAGTTGCATGTTTTATTCCGCTTAAATTACAACACAATTCTCACTGACAACGATTGCACCGGCGATTGTACCGCACGCCATCGCTAATGTGAATATTAGCAAAGAAGTCAAACCTATAGTCTCTCAGTATTCCTTCCAAATAAACTAGTGTTTTTTTATCTTTCATACTTATTAATTTCATTTACTTCTATAAAAAAAGCTATAAGGCTTGTTCTTTTTGTGGAAAATCCAAGACTATGCTTTACCTGCACGCATGCGCCCTAAACCGGAACCCAGAATTTGGGTTCCGGTTAAATGGATTATCCCAGAATATCCATTCTCGATTCGTGGCGCTGATCACAAGGATCGTGGCTCTGGGAACGAGATTGACTTTGCTGCCATGTTCGTACCGGTATGAACTTGTACAGTCTTCCAATAATGGAATGAATTGTGGTCGGATCTCATTCCGGAATGAAACTTTTGAACCGGCAAGAGAAACGTACAGGATGGATTCTTTCTGGAACAAGTTATTCCAGTATGAAAACTATTGAAGTATCATGTAAATAAATTCAGTGAATTGTATGGAGCTGGGAGGAACTCGTACCAGAATGATTCTTGATCCGGTATCATGTAAACACCACCTAATAATAATTATAATAAATATAAAGAAGTTCTCCCCTCAGGGCTTTTTAGAACCTGTTTACAAGCGTTGTTTTTTGAATTTGAAGAATTTCATATCCAAACAACTTTTATTTAGAACTTTTCAGACAAAACAAGATGAAGAATGTAACATATTACAGGCTTTGTCATTGGCCACTTAACTTAATCCATTTATAGGAAAGCTTTAATTTAGTCTTCAAATGCTATTTAGGATGTGCAGTAGCATCATTTCAGGTGTTTCATCGCTTACTTCAAATAATTTAGGCGAACGTTTTTCCACTCGCCGAGGATTCTCAAACGGCAAGCCCCTGGAGTTACAGAAAAACAGAGATAAGTGCTAGCTCCGTGGCCACTTAGCTAGTATTACAAGTATTGTTTAGAAACTGCTGGCTGATTGTATTGCAGTCAGCAGTTTCTTAGCAATTTTTCTTTGCAGATTCGACTGATTTATGAGGATGTGAGGAAAATAATTTAGAGACGGTAAATACTTTGCTCGTAAATAATTTAGCTTTCTAGCTTAGCTAGTCTTTTTTTTAACGGCATAACACTTTCTTACTTGTAGACCCCAAAAGGTAAAAGAACGCATGATCTGTCACGCTATCATTGGCTCTAGTACTGGGAAAGAGAAAATTATGAAGGTTGATGTCTTAGCCGATTTCATTAGCCCTTTACTGGAATTCTCCCAACGGGAGCTAAACTTCTGCGTTATGAAGGTATAGTGTTTTACTTAGCAATTATTGAATGAGGCTGAATTGGATATGAAGAATTAAGCGGATCGAGGAAGGTGGATAACATCCTTCCGAGATCCGCTTAATTCTTCATATCCTACGAAAGCCGAATTCATTAATTGCTTTATTATTTAAAGGAGAAAATGAGCTATATTTTCACAAATTTCACACCATCCAGCAATATACTGAGAGCTAAAGTTATTTAAATAACACAAGCTAGTCCCCAGGTCTTCTCGGTTAACGGTGCCTTAATCTGTGAAAAAGCTGCATTTTTGACGTCATTTCCTCGTTAAAGTCAAAATTCCAAATTTGGTCATCAGTAACTGGTTATGGTGAATTAAACGTGTGTTTTTAGCCAATCAGAATTGGGGAAATATTTGGAATGAATAAGGATGCAAATTATCTAATAGTTCTTTATTTGCTTCTTCTGATGATCGCCACCGAGCCCGTACCAGAGTTCTTTACTGTGACAAAAATACACAAAGTCTAATCGGCAGACCGGCCAATCATATCTAGAAGGGGCGACGGGACAGAAAGAATATTAGCAATTTTGATCAGCTACTTCATCCATTACCTAAAATCTAAAAATGTTTTATAGGACATACGTTAGACTTCATAAACATGATCGAAAACAAATATTTTCCATCAAACCGTGCTTGTCAGAATGAATGTTACTAGCATTTACACAAACATCCCAGAAGAAGAAGGCATCCTTGTAGTGTGCAACGACCACGAAAACTATCAGAGTTCCTGCGGAGTCTTAAAAAGTTTATTTTTGATTTTGCATTTTTGTTTACTAGGTCTTAAAAAGGTTTTAATTCTTGCTCAAAAATAGCTTTTGTTTCTTTTTATCAATTTTTTAGTAGTGCACAAGAAGTTTTTTTAATGAAACACCACCGTGTTTCTTCAACGTTGTCGGATCCCGACCCGATTTCCACGTCATGATCAAAATAGAGCTGCCGCGCCCGTGATGTTGGTCTATGTATGTGATCAATCGATAGTCAATTGATGAAAGCACATTGTCTTATTTGTTTTGTCTTTAGTTCATGTTTTTTGCTTTGTATAGTAAGGTCTCCACGGTCTTTTGAGTCCTTGCGGAAATTTAGGGCTCATCAGATTTTGTGACAAGACATTACATTGTAGGTTCAACATAACATACAGTGAAATTATTTAAAACGTACTGCATGATTTAATGTTATAATGTTTTCAAATGATTTTTTTTTTGAACAAATAAGCATAACTGAGTTGTTGAGTAAAATTTTCCATAAAAAGTTGTTGGTCTTAAATGCTTGATGCAGCGTCTTAAAAAAGTCTTAAAAAGGTCTTAAATTTGATCTGGTTTTAACTGCAGGAACCCTGAACTATGATAAAACAACTCGCCAGTAACTTTCGATGTTTTTGAGAAAAATGTAATGTCTTATTTTTTCAAATTCGAGAGATTTTCTGTAAAATGCGGAAAAGCGGGAGATCAAGCTAAAAGTCTCCAGCAAAATGTCCATATCTTATTTAAGAGACAAAACCCTCGTGATGGGTAAATTGCAAATTGTGTTGATTTAGATTTATTACTTTAATTCCATTCGAAGGTGTTCCTGGTCTAAAAGGCTTAACTGGGCAGGATGGACCGCAAGGTCTACCTGGACCACAGGGAGAAAAGGGGAATCGTGGTATAAGCATTCAAGGTCCAAAAGGAACAGATGGACGTCCAGGTCCCCGAGGTGCTCCTGGTGCTAAAGGAGAACGGGGATTTCCTGGCACAGCAGGTAAAATATATCAGACTGATCTTGGAAGAGACAATCTTAATCAACTGTTTATACAATACAACAATAGGTACAATACAATACATTTTGTTCGCATTTCCAAATTTTACAGGATAATTCAAAAGGGAATAAGTTTATTTAGTTCAAGTATTTGTACAACGTAAGTTAATAAAAAACCTAAATATAGATGACATTGGAGATGTCTAGCGTCTAAATAAACTGTAGGTTTTCTAGTTAGACACTAGTCTTGTTTTGTAACAATCTTACGTTGGCATGAAAACAAACTAAAAATCACAGAAACAAAAGTATATAGACGTAAGGTCTATAAAACTTAAAAAAAGGTTACAGGGTTTGGTGAATTCATTTGTTTCAATAAAAATAATAATAGCTTAAGATAGATATGGATATATTAAATTGTAGTAAAGCTGCTTCAGTTGTTTTAGAGCGAAGTAGTGCCTTAACTGAAGAAAATTTTTTTGAGATTTTCGAGGGAATATGAGAAATGTGGTATTTCCATGAGATTGTTTAGTCTGTTAACACACCCAGGTATTTAACGTAGTTTTTCTTTTCTAATATTTAGTGAATGCTATCTTTGTTAGGCAGACATAAAACAAAAGTCATCTTAATTTGATAATTTTTATTCATCATTGCATTTTGATTGTTCAGTTGGTTATCTTTCATTAACGTTATGTTTTACAGCATTTACTCGTTATTATATTTGAAAAAGATATTTCATTCTAACGTCGTTGGTAGTTTGTACAATTGGCTGCAAAACATACCAAACACAAGACATATCGTCTGTTAGTCACCGTCAGTTGATTTTGCTCATGTCACTCCGGTATTTTTATCATCTTTCCCCGAGTCTATATGTATACATTCGATTGAAGTTTTCTTTGTAATTATTCACCACAACTATTTGAAGTTTTTCCTGGGAGGAGAAGAAGAGTGAACTTGAACATGTGCGAAGTTTCCCATGTTGTTAAATAATTTAAAAAAATTAGGCGGGCATTAACGTTTTTTTTATTCATTTCCTCGATTGCAATTTATTCTCCCGATTGGAATTTGTTCCCGTGAATCAAAAGCCAATGTGCAAAGGTTAGGGTAATGTAACTAGCTAACGTGATTAATATATAAACTGTCTGATCTTGCATTGTTTTGCTTTGACAAACACGGATGATTAAAGGTCAAATATAAAGTTTTCAAGTTTTTACCTTGAAATATTTGCATGCTTTACTTTGTGGCTTTCTTTTTGCTCCCTAGTGCTGCATTTTCTAATACCTCAATGACTTTGTTCTCATTCAACTCCGGTGCAAAGCGATTTTGGTCTGCCGTCGTTGTTTCAAGGGGGGAAATTTTTTAGCTCCCTCTTAAATTGAATCTGACGCGTACGCTTACCATAATTGTATATTATGGTACATTGGCTCATTTACCATTATGGCTAAGCCAGTAAAAGTTCTTGAATTACGCTATCCAATAATTCAGTTTTTAATAAATCATATTTCACAAAGGTTATGATTAGAATAGATTTTGTAATTATTTGTTTACTGAACATAAATTTATTGTCATAGCAAGGACTGGCGAAAACGGCTTTTTGAATTAAAGCTTTAATACTGCAGATCCCTTTATGAATGTTAGGGATGGAGTGTCACTAAATTCACTAAACATGAAAATATTGTATTTAATCCAATGATCAGTTTTTGAAACTGTTTTAGTTGTTTTAAACAACAGATCATTAAAGAATACATTTGCTAGTCTTTAAGAAATGTTACAAGATTGTCGAAAGAATGTTTAAGGCATTCTTACTTCACAGGCTTATGTTAACTTAATTAGGAGACAGCACCACTGGACCACCTGGCCCAACTGGCCCCCCTGGACAAAAGGGCAGCACTGGAGAACCTGGGCAAGAAGGTGTACCAGGAGAAAAGGGTGATGCATGTGGTGCATGTGCTCAGGGTCCACAAGGTTCTAAGGGTGAACCTGGACAGAATGGAATACCAGGGCGTGATGGTCCCACAGGTCCTTCAGGAGATCCAGGCCAATTAGGTGATCTGGGACCAAGAGGTGTCCCAGGAAGAGATGGTGACCCTGGACCACAGGTATGAATATTGATTTGTTGTACCTGCTTAAAGAAGACTCTATCCAAATGATATTTATTGTGGGTTTTATTTGGAGAATGTCTTAAATATGAATTTGGGTTTTTTGCATGTTTGAAGTGAACACACTTACGTACCTTAATCGCTGTAAACATAAAGCTTTCACCTCTGTATTTTGAATTTTTTTTCTTTCTTTTTTTTTATACCTAGTTTTTGCCAAAGTCTTATTTTTACTGCAATATTTTTTATGAGACGTACAATGGATATGAGATGATAGATAAAACTTTAAAAAAAATAATTAAAAAATTTGTTTAGCTTACTTTTTATTTTAAACTGACACTGACCATATGCATGTGGCGGTTAAGAACTAAAGACGGAAAAGAAAAGATAAAACGTAAAGTAAAACTGTTTGTTTTAATCAAAATTGTGTGCCATCCATCCAGTATTAAATTTATTTCAAGTGATCAATACACTAAGCTACTTTTCAGATAAACCACTGCAAACCAATTAAACTTAATACAACTAATTTAATAAGCCTTTCAGATATACAACCATTAAAACAACTATTATACTTTTTTATACATTAATAACTTATTACTATCAAAGTTTATTTATTTTTTCTTCCTGTTAAGCTTAAGTTAGCTCTCTAATTGATCTTTTGGTTAATAAGAAGGTATATTTTATATCCGGTATAAAATTTCAAAAATATTTGGCTACAAACACGTTTTCAAAGATATAATTAAAACAAAGATTTTTGGTGCTTTGGACCATCTTCAGGTTACCTGGACATATGTAGTGCAAACGCTTGTTTCAACTTGAAATGTATGTTCTTATTCATATATTTTGATAATCAATAATTGTTTTTGAAATCATACTATATTGTAAATATTCTCTCTTTTTAACAGAAATAAGATCAACACACGTTTAAAGAAGGATTGAAATGGGAATTAAAATCTCATTTTGATTAAATAATTTTTAACTTCATTATAAATAGTTGCCAAAAGGTCTTGAAAGCAGCAGAACTACGATTGATTTAAGTAAACACACAACACTTCTAAGTTTGACAAACATGTTTCGACACTTCTAGTGTTATCTTCCATGGTATAAATGAAATAAAAATTACTCAGTATAAGTACTGAAAAGGAATAAATTATACTGACAATAGTGTTATCTTACAAAAGAAATGAAAATCGTTTAATATAAGTACTGAATTGTAATGAAAAAATTACAATGACAATAGAGGCAGGAGGCTAATACAAATACATTAAAAATAGTATGTCTGAGGCTGGTATGTGTCATGACAATTTAAAAATTTTTAAAAATTGTTTTTAAAAAGCTTTACGGTTTACAATTATAAAAGTTTTTGCTAAAAATTTACGTTTCGGCCGCACTTGTGGTGGCCTTCATCAGAATAAAGAGTTAGAGTATGGAAAAGATTATGTTTATATATAGTCCTTCCATATTCTTTTTTTTTAACCTTTGTATTTACTTTGTTTAGGGTCCCCCAGGAGAGAATGGCCCTACTGGTTTACCTGGTCGTAAAGGTGAAAGAGGAGAAGTTGTAAGAATTGTGGGAGCAAAGGGTAGAACAGGTCCCCCAGGTGCCACTGGACCTACAGGGGATGTTGGGGCTCCTGGTCAACCTGGGAACAATGGCGAAGCCGGCCCAAGGGGTAATCCTGGTTCACCTGGCTTAAAGGTACAATAATTGAAGGTCATTTGTTAAAATAATGTGACTTATTATTTAATTTTTTTGGTCATTTTAAAATAAAAACAGAATTATTGAGGACTTTTAATACTTTGCACTACTGCCTTTAATTACTATTTGCAATACTCATAACTGCTTAGAAGCTACTCATAGATTAGTCAACATTATGGTTAACTGTTGTATTTGGCTTACCTCTAAACAAATTCGTACGATTAAGAATACAATAAATATCAATATAATCGAGCAATACTTCGGTGCAACTTAACGTCCTCGGGTTCTGAATGTAAATTTACATCAAAACTTACGATCTTGATAGTTGAACATGTACATTGATTCATAATTAAAAGAAAAGGTTGCAGTCAGATTTCTGTTTTCAATACTTTTATGTCAACTTTTAACTTGCATTGTGTTTTTGTCTTATTCCGGATAACTTCTTAATACGTTTGTAATAACTTAAAATATAAACGTATAATAATCTAAATTAAAAGTTTGGTTAAGGTGTTTAAAATAATGTTTATAAATCGCTTTCTGTAGGGTGAGCAAGGACAAAATGGAGTGGATGGACGAGACGGAGCAGATGGATTCCCAGGGCAAAAGGGACAAAAGGGTGAGCCTGGTGAATTACAGATTGGCCGTCCTGGAGAGAAGGGTGAAAATGGCCGTCAAGGTGACCCAGGCATCCAAGGGCCGCCTGGACAGAAAGGTATTTGATTATAAGAGGGTCCATTTTAAATCCTAAAATGTCTCTTTAAAGTGGAGCGACATCCTGTACAAGTGCAATTTTTACACGTGTATTCTCATTGGAATGTATAATTTGATTTGAAGTGAAAGGTCGTTAAATCAGGTCATTTTTTCACTTATTAAATGTGCTAAATGGATACATGTTATTTTGAAAGAGATAAAGTTATAAATTCTAACTCAAAGTTAAAACTTACTTACTGATTATGCTACAAAGGCTTCGCGTTTCCTTGTTATAGTTAAATTAAAATATGACGTAATGGTAACTGTTTTCCGTCTATTTTAGGTGAATCCTGGAAATCCAGTAGCCAAATTCAACAGGGGTCAAAAGGAGCCAATGGAACTAAAGGAGACTCTGGACTAAAAGGGGAAAAGGGGAATCCAGGTAAACCAGGTGATCGAGGAGATCCAGGTATACCAGGACGACAGGGGGAAAAAGGCATCTCGGGATTTGGGGTGCGGGGTATGAAAGGTGAACAAGGCCCAACAGGACCACCTGGTAATCCTGGATTAAAAGGTAAGCGTAACTGAATATTTTAGTTATACTTAATGAAGGACGTGAATCGAGCAAACTTTGCGACGTAATGTGCAGATTTTGTACGCCAACTGGAAAACCTGGGCTTGCTTGCTTAAAATACTTAGCTGGCCCCTATAATGTCCTTTGTCTACCTTCGAAAGTGTGCTGCATGAATACATTGATGAACTAACATGAAGTATTTACGGTGTTCGCGTTGCAAACCTCTGCCTTACTGGATCACGCTGGATACGTATCACAGAGAAAAATGCACCTTTTTAAAATTTGGTGTTTTAATGTGTAGTTTTTTAAGTATTATGAAAACGTTATGATGTATATAAATTCCAATTTCCTGTTCTTGTGTATAGACACAGCAAGGAAACAGGAATATCGCCCCCAAAACGAATCCCTCCTAGTATGGACGCAACAGATTCTTAGCCCCACCACATTTGAAATCACTGTGCAGTCCCTGCATTTTTACTTAACAAAGTATATGTGAATGTTTTTTCCTGCTCTTTTTGTGTCGCTTTATGAAACACCGGTGTTCGTTCGTCAAAAAAGGAATAAAAAGTTGTATTTTGGTGTTGGAAGTGACTTTTTATTACAGTGCAGTATATCTCGCATAACAAAACCTTGAAACGGCTTAAAACAGCTGGAAATTACCTGGAAAAGTCCTGGAATTTTATAGCAAAGGAAAAAAATCCTGAATGTCACACTTTAGTTCAAGATTTTTAAACTTTCTTCAGGGTTGTAAAACGATTTCCTCTCCAAGTAACGTTTCTATTCCTAAAAGAAAATCGTGCGTCGCCTATGCACATGTACATTGGCTATAAATGTATAAAGTTTAACTTTTTCTTCACCATCAAATTGTGTTATCTAAGTAAAAAACCTCCATTTTCGTTATGTGTAGTAATATCTTTCTCTCGATGAACTTTTTATTTCTATATTTCCGGACGTGCTATGTTTGGAAGTTGTCATGGAGTAATCAGTGCCGCAAATTCGACCGAGTTTTATAAATGAAGTAAAATAGTTAGCTTTAAAATGCACATACAGTTCTTATCTCAATTGTCTCAAATTTGATTTGTGCTTCATAGGCACTTTAAAGAAACATGATATCTGTATTTCAATTTACCCCTATCAAATATTACCTAAAAAGCAATATATAGCGTTAAAATGGCATGGAAATGTAAATACAAAATAACTTGGCAGTAACAGCTGCAACAGGTTACATATTATAAAAATGTCTAAATCTTACAATCTGCTGCTTTTTTTCTTGTAAAACATGACCGATATTTTATATTAAAAGTCCAGATTTCTATAATATTTCTCCTGATTCCTTTAGGTGACATTGGTCTTCGTGGGGAGAGGGGTCAGCAGGGTCCACCTGGTCCCACGGGGTCGAGAGGATCTAAAGGAAATAAAGGAGAACCAGGACTGATTGGCCCAGCTGGTGTGAATGGACAACCAGGAGCAAATGGCCGTAGGGGACCTCCGGGTGATAGAGGAGAACAAGGCCCACTTGGGTTTCCAGGCGTTCCTGGTGATACCGGAAGAATAGGTGATCGTGGACAAAAGGGTGTGTATTTTTTGTACCACAAGTAGTAAGTATGTTGCAACATCTAAAGATTTAAATAAATGCCTTTTCTAGATAGCTGAATCTGAACCTTAGAGAAAATTGAAGGGCCACAGTTATACTGATAATGTAGATAGTGCTTCAGAAGAAAATCTGTTGTCGTTATAAATAAGTTTTGATTTTTTTTGAGGGGGGAAGGGGGCAGAAATCTTTCTGAATTTATGATGATTCATGTTTGAATTTTCTTAATTTCTGCAGTTACGTTTATCGGTCCAATATGTTACGATATCCTGCTCAAAAATTATTGAAAAAAGTAGTAATTGATAACTATGATACAGACTTTTCAGACTGATATATTTATCTATTGATCAACGGTTTTAGTCAATATTTAAGTAATGATTTTAAATGTACCTATTATGATAAATTATTGCTGCTTCTGAATATGACTTACTTGTTTTTGTGAAGGTGACACTGGACCAAAAGGACGCCCAGGACTAGAGGGGCAGAAAGGACAGAAGGGCGAGTCAGTAAGTGGCCCACCTGGGCCCCGTGGTAATCCGGGAATTGACGGTAAACATTTTTACACTTGTATTTTACCATGTCCTTACTAGCGTTGCTAGGCTGTGCAGCCGCGCAATGCGATTCTAGTCTTACCATAGTCTCCAGTAGCTCAGTTGGTAGGGCATCCAACTAGAACACAGAGGGCCGTGGGTTCAAATGTCATCTTGGGCGGGGTGTTTTTTCGAGTTTCTCCTTGTCATTAATAGCATGTAAATATTATCTCAAGTTTATATACTCCTAATTGGCGTGAATATTTATATGCTTTAAGTTGTTATTTGTGGTAATACATGACAATATTTTTAAGAGTGCAATTGATTAATGCTAAAAAATTAACAAGACTCTTTAAATTGCCCTAGGTGCCCCTGGTCCCAAAGGAGACAGGGGGCCACAAGGTTCCAAAGGTGAAGCTGGAATGGATGGTGGACAAGGACCTAAAGGTGACATCGGTTCTCCTGGAAGGAAAGGACGTGTTGGTTCCTCAGGTCAACCAGGATTTCCTGGGCCTCCTGGTGAAAGTGGTAGTATTGGAGAAAAAGGATTTCCAGGATTTCCCGGTGTACCTGGGCCAGATGGTCCGCCAGGACCATCGGGTAACCCTGGAGCCCAAGGACCACCTGGCAGAGATGGTTAGTTTCCGTTAGTAGAGTGAAGTACTTATCTATTTTAAGCTGAACGCATTGAAACACGTTAAAGCTGCTTATTTTTGACGCTGTTATGATAAAATACATTTTGGATTTTTTCGTGTACTATTGTAAAATTTGTTGAAAAATTGAAATTCTATAAAAAGTGTCAAATATAGCAAAATGTTTGTTTTTGAGCACAAACAATGCATTAATTAAATAAGTGCTTTTGTATCGTAAATTGAGTAGGTGCTCACAAATAAGAATGGGAAACAATTCATTTAAAAATCTCGTTCTTATTTAACCTCATTTTGGAAAACAAGAGAGGCCGGACATTGCAATATTTGTTCTACTTTTGTAGATCAGTGAAACCATCTTAACAATGTGGTCAGTAACGGTCTCTATAATATTCAAACATGTGAAATTATAATATTTTTGGTCGGTATAGCATGCAGTTGCTTATTTTCTGTAGTGTTAAGTATGACAGAATAGAAGTATTCTCTTTTAGGATTAAATGGAAGATCAGGGGGACCAGGAAGGGATGGTTTCCCAGGAATCAAGGGTAGCAAAGGCCAAAAGGGTCCGCGAGGTCCTCCCGGTAACTCCAATGCTTCAGTTATTCCAGGACCCCAAGGAGAGCCTGGTCCAAGAGGCATTCAAGGACCTCCGGGACAAAATGGTAAGCATTAAAAATTGTTTGTTAAAACAGATTTGGTCCGTATAAAGTATGTTAAAAATTTTAAGATCTCCGTAATCTAGAACTCATGTTAATTTTTATCTAGTATTTTGCTTGTTTCTAAATATTTTATTTTAAATTTTATTTATGGTTTTTATTTAACAAAATTTTATATCTAGTATTTTAACAATTATTAAGTAATATATTTTTAATTTTACTTATAGTCCTAACCTAGCACGAAAGCCAAGTTTAAGGTTTCCACGGTGGTTAGGGCTCAGTTTTCACATCGCCAGGTCTTCGGCTGGGGCTATGATCGCGGGGTCTGGGGCGCGGATTTTGGGGTTGTCTGTTGTTTTTATATGTAATCGCATTGAGGCGTGCGAAATGCACAAGAACAGAACTGTAATTCCATATGAGCGTAAGAGCACCAGGGAACAAATAAGTTTAAAATACAACACAACACTTTTAAATTTTGATAAAGACATGTTTCGACTTTCATAAAGCCATCT
>JAOTRI020048826.1:0-17551 GCA_028564885.2 Zoanthus sanctaehelenae
TGGCAGTCACTGGACCGAATCGCTAATCGCGACACGAAGAAAAAAGAAAAAGAAATGGAATCCAAACGTTGACTCGTTACCACGGTACCACGAGTAATAAAAACGTTTTCCGACTCTTCGATTGTATTCAACAACCTTCATCAGAGGAAGTGAAAGATGAAAAATATTCTTATTGTATTGTAATATTGTAATTATTGTATTATTCTTTTAGTTAGGTAAAAAGAGTTAAACTTGACTACCTTATGCTGATTAACACGTTATTAATTATGCAGAAATCGAGCTTTCTTGAAAAACACACCAATCTCAAAGACGTTTTAAAAAGAGGTATTATGTTCCTGGTACGAACCCAAAGCCTCTAGGTCGCCATTAAGTGGTCCAAAAATCTTAGTACTAACACTTAAGGGCTATTTTTACTTGTAGTTTCTCATGCCAGCCATATATATCGGCCACAAGTATAATTTACTCAGATATGTACTTTGAAAATGCTCTTCTTACTGAAACAAACCTGCGGAACTAATATCGCTTT
Organism: Zoanthus sanctaehelenae; assembly: GCA_028564885.2. NCBI lineage: Eukaryota > Metazoa > Cnidaria > Anthozoa > Zoantharia > Zoanthidae > Zoanthus > Zoanthus sanctaehelenae. The sequence continues at coordinate 527 of JAOTRI020048826.1, forward strand.
TAATTAACGACAATGTTAACCTTGAAAATAAACACTTTTGTATCTAATATGTTTGTTATAATTGTTGTTATTCATTACAACATTCCCTTCCTTTTATCCTTTTATGTAAGAAGTTATTCTTTGGGTGTGGTTGCTTTTATAGGGCGGCGTGGATTTCCATTGCTTCACGACCACGTGTAACGTTTGTTAGCTGCACGTACTACTTATGAACCTGAGTACAATATTTGCGCTCTCCTGAGTCAATGTCGGCCCGTTATATCTCTTAACTAGGAATGTATTCCATACCTTAGCAGAGGCTTCAATGGCTGTTGACTTAACAGTTTTCTTCTCCAAACTTGAGAACTATGGTTTACGTGGTATTTTAAGAATTCGGCTATATCAATACAAAAATAAAAATATATCGACATAAGTCTTTAATAACAGCTCTATTTATAAGTTTCGTATTTTTGTTGGATCCGGTCCAGATAAAAATGAACTGAATAATGTTATGAAATGAATAAATATAAGAAAAGTTGTCAAAGAATGATATTTCATCGGTCACACCGATCTTTACCAAGTTATGAACCAAACTGTTTCATGACAGATTGTGATTTAGCTGTTTGGGTCACCGACTTTACTAGAACGAGGATTTGACCTACGGCCCATTGCATTCTATTTCCCAACATTGAGCACTGAGCCATGCCGTCTCCCTTGCTAATATCAGGTTTACTTCGGGTGTCGCTGAACATGAATTAGTTAAGTCAAAACAATAAATAGAACGAATATGAAAAAAAACTTCACCGCAGTTTCTTAACTCGAATTAAATGAGGCAATTTCTTAGATAACAACATTGAAAAATATTTGTTCTAAAAACCTAACAACTAAAAAAAACCTGACAACTATAGAAACTGACAACTAAAGATTTTAATGTCTCATTGTATGAAATTATTAGAAGAACAAACAAGATAAGAAAAAGAAAAGAACAAACTAAGATAGAGAATATCAAAACAACAGCGTTGTGTTTTCGTTATTCAGTTCAGAACTACATGATCTTGGCTCAAGATTCAAACCATTTCGTGAATAACTGGAGATTGCCTTGACACGTCCTATACGCGAGATTTCATTCATTTTTCTAATCTTTCTATATACGGGGGTGGAACTACAGTAGAGAATGAATACCCGTTTTCCCAGTTAGTGGTTTGTTTAGGCGTACAGCATTTTTATAGGAAGTCATTTTTTTATCTAGTATCTTGTTTGCTTCATTTTGGTCTATATTAAAATATATTTTTGTCACGTGTAAGTGAGGTTATTAACTTCTAACTTGCATTGGAAAGTAAAAGGTTAATCAAACTGAGCTTAACAGAACGGCTGCATATATTGTTACTCCGTCTTTCGATAATTTATTAGAAAGTATGCAACATTTCATAACTCGATATTGAAATGTAAAAAAGCATTACATATTCAAAAAGAGAAAATAAAGTGTAAAAATAACTCGTACGTTTCGAGCTATGTTAAGGCTCCATTCTCAAAGACATCCCAGCGGATCTATATAAACAAAAAATACATGGGATGTCACTTATGTCTGTTAACTTGAGATTTTTGTGTGATACCAACGCGAGGGACTATAAAGAAATCTTAAAAAATATTGAGTCTCAAGTAGCCTTGACCGAGTTACGAGTCATATTTTACATGCAAATAAAATCATTTAGAAGAGTCCTTTTTTAATACAGTTTTTTTATGTTTGACTATTTAAAAATTTCGGGTCAGAAAACGTAAGAGATTTGGACTCCAATTTGGAGAGAAGAAATTATAGTTAGATGTAACTGGGCTAATGTAAGTCTTACAAGGATTCGAAATTAAATATAAAGTTTTCGTCATTTTACAAGAGGGTAGAAGTGGTGAAACATTTTTCCGTTACCTAGCCTAGGCATATTACACTTTATTAGTTTATACAGGAAGTCATTATCCGCTTGTACATGCTGGTGAAAATATTTATTGTAAGCAGCACAATTTAGAGAATATGCATGTCCCGCCGCCATGCTGGTGGCTTAACCGGAGCGGCACACAATGTTATGTCATGAATAGAAGAACCACGGGGAAATTATAAGGGCAGTACAACCAATAACTTTTTTCCATTTTGAAAAAAAAAAATTGAAAGTTTCAGGAAAGAAAAATACTGAAAACTATTTTTAAAACTACTAAAACAACAGATAAATTTTTATCATCACGTACACCATTACAGCACGTACAAATTAGACAATATTTTGTTTGATTATAATGTACGTAATAACTAAGTAAGACTTCAAATAAGCATTGCAATATAGAATGAAATAAGTAGCGCAGGTGGCAAAATGAAGCAAGTAATGGTGAATATTTTTTATGCAACAGTTCAAACTATCAGCATTTTGTAATTTTTGTCAATACAACAAAGGGAATTATTCAAGGCGTAGATCAGATAGTTCCAAATGCTCAGTGTGAAAGTATAAATTTCTTGAAAAAAAATAAAAATAAAGATTATGGCCAAAAATAGATTATTTAAAAGTTTTATAGAAATACTTAATTTTTTATGGGCGTAAAAAGTATTAAGATATAATCTGGTTAATGCAAACTGCATTATCTAAAAAAGCTTCAGTACACAAATACGAATTTCCGCTCATAAAAGTTCCATTTGACAAAGCTATATCCGCCCAGTCAATATACCTAACGACTATATGACAAATACAGAAGTATTTTTTAAGATTTGTTTTCTTATTTACTTTTAACAAATGACTATTTTATTTTTTATCTGATGGTTAAGTTTATTGGAATCATTATAAAACTGTTTTATCAGTAAAATGACATATCTAGAATTTAAGGAACACTGAGTTATATTTTTTATGAATTCATTGAATTGTTTTTAAAGGTCTTTAAATAAGCTCACGTAATTAAAAAAGACCCTTTGCATTGTTATATTTTGTCACAGTGGAAACTGATTTAACCTTCTTTACCAATACATTCTCAAGCCATTTTATTGCTGCATGTCTTGTTAGGAAAGCGATTGAGGTTGTTCATAACTTCAGTAAAACAGTGTATTTAATGGCTGCATATGCATGCGTTTACATTGAACTTTCACTAACTTATTCGTTTTCCATTGCTTGAACTATTCAGTGAAACATCTTGCAGACGGAAAACTACCAAAGATTGCATTGATCAAAAATATCTTTACCTTTAATTGTACTATTATTGCATACAGCTAAACAAAATACAAGTAAAATTCTAAAATCTAATTAGTTGTATGAAGATAAACAAAATGCTTCTTGTATTTACAGTAGCCCATACGGGCTAGCTAGCTATGAGGACTTTGTTACAGATTTCGAGCGGAGAGCCGAGCTCACTGAAGTAACCGTGTGTTACCTATTGCTAGCATCCTTTGTAAGTGTATAAGTGAAAAGCAACTGCAAATTAATACGGAAAAAATATAGTAGGCCTTTTTAATCTGTGGTTTTTCTAAGATTTATAACAAAAGGAACATATAATTCTCTGGGTTACCACTGGTATTTAAATCCGAATGTTACCTTAACAACTCCCACACACTCACACAAAACCACGCCTGTGAGGGTAACTGTAACTGTTTCTGAAGTCAACGTTTGTGTTGGAAATTCAGTAGTATAGATATTCTTAAGATATTCTTAGCATATTAATAAAGCAATTTAAAAGCAGTAGCAGTGGATGCAGACATGACGGAGACACGTCATTTTATGGTAGGCTAAGTTTTGTTTATTTGGATATGAACATTTTAAAGGTGTAAAATGGTCAATGTATTTTTGTGTTTTAAAATAGTTTTCCAAAGAAAATGTTGTTTTCTAAAGCATATTGCATTTTTATTTAATCTCAAAAACATTTCCTTTCTGTATGGCGATAACATGCAAGTCAGTGATTGCATATATTGTATTTTTGTATTAAGAAGCCACTTTTTATGAAATTAGGGTCTGAAATAACTAAAATCTTGAGAAACTCTCTTGAACCAAGAAACTTCCCGCCTAAATATGAAAAACAAGATAAATGACACGGAACTCGAGAAAGCCATTTCTTTAATTTCCTAATTCATTCGTCAGTGCATCTATAGTATTTTATTCGTTGATTTCATTTAGCTATAAGGAGCTGAGATGAGAATGAAAGATTGTTGAGTCAGTCCATTTAGCTATAAGGAGCTGAGATGAGAATGAAAGATTGTTGAGTCAGTCCATTTCTCGGATGAGTGATCAAGAAATCAAGAAACCCTTAAAAAACTTTCAGGGCTAAATCGGATCAAATTTTAAATAACTTTGACTTTGAGACTCAGAGGGTCAAAGACGTTTCTTATAAAAAACAGATGTAATTTGCGAAATGCCATACCTGGTGCATGTATTTGTAAATTCACTTTTACGACTGCTCTTTGTAGTATAGTATTACTTTTCATATTTGAATTTTCAGATAGTTTTTTTTGTTTTTTTTGTAAACCTTAACTACATCTATACAATTGTTTTTGGCGATTTTTGAAAGCTAAATCATCAATAATAATAATATTATAATGATAATAATTGTTACAGAATCTATTGTCGGAAAGAAGTTTAGATATTCGTTCAATAATGTTACCATAAATGGACGATGTCTCCATTTTTATAAAAAAACGACATCAAAGCTGACAGCTTATATAGGCCGCAAAAGGTCACCAGAAAATTGACAATCAGGTGTAAATTGATACACTAATAATACGCCGTCTTGCGTACACAATTTGTTTGAAAATTTGGGTTATTTAAAAAAACAAAATCTTTAAAATATTTCCTGCCAAAATACTACTTTTAGTTATAGTAAAGATGTTTCTAGCTTGTGTGGTTAGTAACTGTGAATTTCCAACGAAGGTGTCTTATTGCTAAGTATTGCTTTTCGTTTGTTTTTTTTAAAACAAACAATATATTTTCGTTTGATAGTAAAATTGTCGATAAAGATTTTTCCGTAGTTCAAGAAGTTTCTTAAATGAGCAACATTCCTATACACCAACCACATCTTCTTCCGCTAAAAATGATCGTGACGCGGTTCGGAAAGTCTGAAAGTCATGATAACTGAAGATTTCCGCTACGTAACTCTGGATGCGAAACCACTTTTCCTTGAGTATATAAGCGATCGCTTATCTCTTCTATATAGAGAAGTTTTACATGAGACCTGTCACTAGTGTTAGGCTGTTTAGCAAAGTGATATTCAGGTGAGTTGAACAGATATTATTTTATATTGTCATATATCTTCAGCAGCTCTTGCTGATCATTTAGATTCGTCAATGTTTATATCGTAACTCGTCACAAACTTTGTGAAGGAATGAGTTCATTGACTTGCAAAATTATAATAATGATAGTTGCATGAGAATATAGCTGTTGACAAAACCTATCAATACCTTTGAAACATTCAAAATTAGGAGCTTTACTACTTATTATAAGCGTCTTTTGAAATACATTTTACAGTTAGCCAAAATTGAATACTTTTTTTGTTTTAATACTTAATTCCATATGACTCGCATAATCACGTATTATACCACGCACAATTATTATTTCATTAAACTGGGCAAGCAAACATGAATGTTTAAATTTGGAAACGTCTTTTGATTAGAACAACGTGACAGAATTTCAAAAATAACCCTAAAGGTCGTATTAAATCATTATAGGTCAACTTTTTGAACATCGCACAAGTATTGAAGTAATTTGGTTATCCTAATCGTGAGAAAATTGAACAGCTTACTACCCAGTCATCATGAAGAATACAACAATGATAAAAAAACAAAGACACTTACTTTCACTCTTATTTAATCATTCAAATTTCTCTTTTTTTGCTTTGTCCCAATTTTTACTTCAAGTTAATTGACCGCGGTGACAGAATACGTCCAATTGTTTGTGCTTTTTATGTTTTTGGTTTAGATTTTTTTTAATTCTTTTGTCATGGTAGTTTTGATATAATCCCTAGAATATTACCTTTTGCACCAAGAACAGGAATGCACGTTTTAAGCAGTATTACACATTATGCTAGGTAATACAGGTGTATATTCCCTTATCGAGCAAAACAAATGAAATCTAAGAATAGGAAGTATTCTCTCGTTATCAACAGAACGTACTACTATTGATTTTACGGGAAGAACATAGCCTCGATTTCCAACAACAGAGCTACTTATTTTCTGAATTTATATATATATATATATATTATTCGTCTTCTAAGCCAAATAACTCAATTTTTCCTATTTTGTCTTTCTTACCTTGCATAAAAATATATCTTATTAGAAGGAATTGATATTAACATTATCAGTACTTGAATGAGCATAGCCTATAATGCTTACTATTAACTCATGGTATTGTTACATGTTAGTGCCTTAATTTATTGACATCACTTTGTTCTTTAAATCCAAAGCATCATTTGCCTTCTCTGCCCAACTCTGTGGGTTTTTTTGTCCAAAACGTAGTGTAGGCGAGCTCTGGAAGTGTTTCGAGGGTTTGAAGCATTTTTGGCCGTCATCCATTTAATTAATTATACCTGTAACTATTACATCTGGAACTGACCAGGCTAGAAGCGCGTAACTAACTACTGAATTACACCCGCGGCCATCTTTGTTTTTCGAGAAAATTGTTAAAGATAAGAGGAAACAAATGAGACGCAGTTTAAGATAGTTTAGAATTTAGTGGTTTTCCGTTATGAGGGGTAGCCAGTAACAAGATGGATCGTAAACAAAGCATATGTAAACCAAACTCACTTTGAGGTAACAGGAACAAATGTGGTTCATTTTAATCCGGAAGTAACGTCAGAGAAAACAAGGGTCCACTGCCAATCATTAAAACAAGGACTCACCTCCTACTTCATGGATAAAATAAGCCAATGAAAATCTGCCTTAGGTTTATAATTCTAATTTTTTTAAAAGAATTATTTTTATCCTGTGATTCATCCACTTACGAATTCTTTCTAAACTTTTTTCTGTTGAATCCAAGCATCTCCTGAAAGAATTTAAATGAGTTTTACATCTCTATAAGTGTTTACGATTTCTTAATGCGATTGTGTTGCTTTTCATTTTTGTCAAAAACATCGAATCTCATTACTTTATTATGTGTTAATAATTGCTTAATGAAAATTATTTCAAAACTATTTGAAAACTCGCAAACTACGTGATTTCCTAAAGTTAAAACAAAACTTACATCATTATGGCTTTTTTTACAAGACCATTGTTGTAACCTAAGGCTAAGGTTTTAGAATGAGAGACCGTTTTCAGCTGCTATCATTTGAAAGCCTTGGTGTTGAGATTTGCTTACTGTTCTATTTGACTTATGTTTTACAAGAAATAAACGAAAATTGTGGAATATGATAAGATGATAATATCCTCATAGATATACTATGGAAGTACGTTTATCCGCCGTAGATGTTAATTTTCACGACGACCAAGAACTATCACTTCTCGCAAGTCAATGCTAACAATACAATAGCTTCTTTACCAATACCTAATAAGGTTATCTCCTTTTCAAATGCACTTCACAACAAAGAATATGAAATATATTGCTCGAGATTTGATATTTAAAGTAAAAAATAAGTTTTAAATTATTTTCTTTGTCCGATCAAGCAATAAACAGATTAAACAAAATAATTTTGCGAGAGTAACTAGAGAATACCTGGCAAGTCTTGCTCTTGACTTGAATTTGGACCAAAAATTGCAATAAAAATGCAGTTTATGACGTTCATGGTTCAGACTATCAAGTGATAGTAGACGAAGTGGTTTGTTCCGAGCGGAAGTACTTTGTTGTATAATTGGGGGAAGTACCAATAGAATCAGTCGAAGTGTTTACGAATGCATATCTTGACGGTACAAATGAAATTAAGGAAACTGTTATTTATAGCTGCTTTCTACGGTTTGTCAGATGTGCGTGGTAGTAATTGAAGGAGTGTTGGCTCAATAAATTAGTGTATCATAAACCGTCCACACCATAAGTGATCAAGCAATCATTCTTTCAGGTTCCAAATGGACTCAAACGCATTCCAAACACTCGCTCTACTGCTATCTTTCTTCGTTTGTGATGGAGATAAAAGTAAGTAGTTGTTGTGTCATAATACTTTGTATCAATCAAGACTTACGACACAATACATTTATTCAATGGGATCGAATTATACTTTAGTTGAAGGTAATCTTTTACTGTAAGAAGAAAGAGCACAAAGTTCTGGCATTTCTTGATAATGCGTGTATTTTGTAATGCCCTCATTTCTATTTCCTTAAAATACAAAAATTCCGGTTTGATACATAACCCCTCATATCGGCATGGCAGTTTAATACTTCCGATTATAAAACAAAAAAATGTTTTCCGTAAAATTGAAATTGATTAAGTATAGAAACAAAGATGAAACAAAAAGCCCTATGACTTTTTCATTGAAATTGAATTTATGTAAAAGGATTTACAACTCCCAATATTCATCATGGAAACAAAAGACAAAAATATAATAGTTTCGGTGACTGAGTTGAACAGTAGATTTGTTGTTTACTCGTATTTTTTTGCTGCTTTAATTTCAAATGGCATATATGTAGTTTTTGACTCTGTCTTTTAACAATTCATATTAATTTCATAGAGCTTGTGATAGATGAACCTGGCGTTGACGAAAAATGGAACTGGGATTCTACACACGGGGTCAGTATTAGAGAATGCCGATAGTTTTAAAAGAACATGGTCTGTGCATATAAATGTAGTTTGTATATATATGTCATATCAACATACATTTGATTCATTTAGTCTCCAGTCAATGTACATGAACTGCTATTTTACATGCAATTTCCTTACAATCTTATTAGACTAACTATCTAAAAGAATAGTTTAGAAAGATAATATATACTTTTTTTGTAATCATTTTTCAAACATAAATTGCATGATATATGCAAAGGTAATTGTCACAAAACGATTTTACTTACAGAGTTTTTTTTGAATCTGTCTAAATTGTAGACCATGACTACACTTTATGTATGTTTTGTGTGATACTAAAAACAAACTATATATTCTTGATGTATATGTGACATAGAAATATTATTCACTTTCGTATGAACTTGTTTTATTGTTTCAGTGGTATAGTTCTTCGTGGCCAGAAGCCTACACCGCATGCGACATTGAAACTTCCATCGTGGATACGATCAGAACTCCCTTCATAAAACTGTCGGACTCCACCCAAGTGAAAATCGTTAACGTGGAAATTGAATTCGTTTTGCGAAGTTGTTCTTCGTTTGCTACAAAAGTAGCAACCTGCTCGGAAAATATAGGACTCTACGCGATTGAGCAAAATCAAAAGTTACCAAAACCAAAGTTTGAAAACTTTACAAAGTTAGTTGCAAGTTTAAAACCTACGCCAGAGGAAACGGTAACAAATGAACCGATAGAAGCTTATAATACAAGCAAAGTCTTAATACCAGTGCGGGTAACAAAAGGAGGACTTTATCTTGCATTGCGGCAGATAAACGCGTGCTCAGCTATTTTTTCATTCAAAGCTTACTATAGTTGGTGTCCATTTCACAAAAAAGGACTTGGAATGTTTCCTGGTGTTTGGTCTCCGGCTGCTGGATCAGTAAGTGTTCCTGGATTGTGTTTTGATAACGCTGTATCCAAAACTGGCTCAAAAACAGTAAGCGCGCTGTGTGATAGCGAAGGAAACTGGAAGTTCAACCTCTCTTCAAACTGCCTTTGTCGTGCTGGATATCAACTAACGGCGGGTCATACCAAATGCGAAGGTCAGTAGTTCTGTTTTCTTTTTTTTTCGTGGAGAGGGCTGTGAGAAATAGCATCAAAAGGACAAACAACCTGAGGATTCTTTGCCTTTGAAAAACCTCCTTTGAATACAGATATTAAAAAGTTTAATATAAATTCTTAGGGTAGAGGAAAGAGGGAACGCGCAAAAAACATCCTCCCCCATGCGAACGCGCTTGACAGTGCTAGCGTATATCGATTTATAATGTCTGATTGTTGTGACGTTGCGAAAGAAGTCTTTATTAACCGACTTATTTAAGAGTTTCTAACAATTCTCCTTTGTTTATATTAGCTGTGCACACTTTCTTGTTCCATCACTCCTCCTTGATTCCCCACTTCAGGTGTCAAATATTCAATACACACATTATGATAGATGGTATGCTTGCCTTCTTCAGAATTTGCTTTTTATATCCTCCGTCATGCAGTTCTTTTTAATAACACAAATGCCATGATCACCTTAATTGCATAACCAGCTTACTGTACTTAACATCGCTCGGCTATATTTATCTGCCTAAAGTAGTCTAAGGGCTGTTTACTACTTGAGGCTAAAAATAAACCTACTTCATTCATGAATAATAATTTTTCTGGTACCTGCTTCAAAACCACACAAATAAGCAGTATAGAATACCAGAACGGAACCGCATTTATACTTGGATTACTTTCACCGAGACTTAATTACGTCGAGACAGTATGTATAAGACAGCAAATTTTATGGACATGTCACTAATTGCTGTGGGGCTCTTGGCGAGCAGCGAAATTAATCTTGACGGAGTAGGGCTGCCTGTGTTAGAAGCCAGCTTTCACTTGGATTCCATTCAACACCGGATTTTAGCTGTATTTCTGAGCGTTTAGTATAAGGACCAGTGGTATACGAAAACCAGCATTCCATCACGTACGTCTCAGATACGCATGTTCACTGTTTATCTGCCTTTAATCGATGTTTAAAAACTTGAATTAATACACTTTGTAAACTTTGCAATATTTTTCATGAGCAATAGCATGGTATCTGGCTTTTAAAAACAGTAAACAATATTCGAGCAGCATTCTACTTGCTTACTGCAACAACTATTCTATAGAGTCTATATCGATAATATGAACACTGATATTAGCGGTCTTTAGAAACGATAGCTGCAACAAAAAAGACTATAAGAACTCTTTCCATGTGACGGTGAAAATATTATTGAGCTGTTTTAGCTTTGGTTTGCGATAAGAACTATAAAATTATCACTAGTAAATATCATCTTCTTTGATATTTAGGGTGTCCAATCGGAACATATAAATCTCAAATCGGCAACCACAAATGTACCAGATGCCCTTCATACAGTGTTCCCGAGTCAGCGAAAACAGGCTGCAGTTGTTTCGCCGGATATTACAGAGCAGATTTTGAGTCGAATTCATCTAGTTGTACAAGTAAGTAAATTCGCTTTTACCTCACTCCACTGTTGAACAAATTTAGCTACTGCGGGTAGTGTCACTAGTATAACCGGTGTAACTAGCTGGCCTAATGAAAGTAACCATTCGTAACCATTGAGGCCAATGTAATCATTACAATGTGTAATCAGTACAACTGCTAAGGTCAGTGTAAGCTGTATAACTATATGTTACCTTTATAACCAATGTCACTAACTTGTATAATCAGTATAACCATTATGATGTGTAACCGGTACAAACAGTAAGGTCAGTGCAAGCTGTATAACTATATGTTACCATTATAATCAATGTCACTAACTTGTATAACCAGTATAACCATTATGATGTGTAACCGGTAGAAACAGTAAGGTCAGTGTAAGCTGTATAACTATGTGTTACCATTATAATCAATGTCACTAACTTGTATAACCAGTATCACCATTATGATGTGTAATCGGTACAAACAGTAAGGTCAGTGCAAGCTGTATAACTATGTGTTACCATTATAATCAATGTCACTAACTTGTATAACCAGTATCACCATTATAATGTGTAACTGGTACAAACAGTAAGGTCAGTGCAAGCTGTATAACTGTGTGTTACCATTATAACCAATGTCACTAACTTGTATAACCAGTATCACCATTATGATGTGTAACTGGTACAAACAGTAAGGTCAGTGCAAGCTGTATAACAACTTGTCACCAATATAACCAGTGTCACTTAGTGGTATGAAAATGTTCGTTTTGATTTTCCTTTCGAGCTTATGAAAATGTTTATTGGAACAAACAAAAAACCATGTTTATATAAAAACATTAATGTTTGCTGTTTGTTTTATGTTTTTGATTAATCAAAGTATTGGCCAAAAGTAGAAACTACAATACTTGTAAGATGATGTCATATAGAATGAAGTATATACATAGATATTTTTAATAGCGAGTATTTGGATTAGTATACCTTTGAGTCTTGTTCTTATTTGTTAAAACTGAGATCATAACAAAGTATTTGTTTAGCAAACTAATTTCAATAGTCAAAATACAATAAATGACTTTAATTTATACCAAACTAATTAATAATTTACTTTTTTCACACTTCTAGCAATTCCCTCATCACCAAGAAATATTAGCTTTTTATTTACAACTGAAGATGCTCTCAAGGTATCCTGGAATGCTCCTCTCAATACTGGAGGACGAAATGATGTTTTCTATAATGTCATTTGTCTTAGGCTGAACAAACACACGTCCGGTTGGGACAATTGTGATCAAATCCAATATTTTCCCAAGTCTACAGGACTAGGGGACAAGACAGTCATTTTAACCAACTTGAAACCAAATTCGCTCTATCAGCTTCGAGTCGAAGCCATGAATGGCGTTAGCAGCATTGCAAGTGAATCAGTGAACTTTGCAGAAGTAAATGTGACCACTAAGAGTAAAACAAGTGAGTACAAATGTTATTCATTGCTTTATCGTTTCTATAGCAGTGTACTAAGAGCAAGATAAAAGCAGTGCTACGTTTTCTACTGTTTAATTTTATGTTGTTCATTCTTGTACAATTTTTTCCCTACATGACTTTGTATGCCAAATGTTTTTGTTTGAGTTTAGCAACTCAAGTTCTTGGTTTACTGCCTCTTTTACCTTTGTAGTCTTTTTTATTTGCTTTTTGTATAGAAACATGTCGTACAATCAGGAATTACAGCTCTTCTCAGTACCGTTGTCATTCCTGACAAAATGCATTTCATTTCAAACTATCAATTTCAATGTTTATCTCGTTAGTTCGTTTTAAACTTTAGTGCGTGTTAATTTCAGTTAAGCAACATTGATTCCATATTGACATACTGAGTTACATTTCAATTATCTCGCTTTATTCTTTTTTTAAAGGAAACGAAAGTTTTTCATGCCATATTTGTACTAGTTTATCTGGTGCATGTAACGCAAAAATGGTTTGCTACAAAGAAGCCAATGATGGCTGTTACCATGGTTACGTTACCTCTACTAGCTCAAACGGAACAAGCACTACTCACCAAGTCATGGGTTGCACTCGCTATGCTAACACTAATTGCAGTCAACAGTGTGTGGCACTAGAAAAAACATTTCAAAGAAAGTTTACAAAATGCCAGGTAGGTTTTCTTGTTTAGCAGTTTTGCAAATGAAACTGTTTAAAATGTATTTAGATAATTCGAAATTCCTAATATCTTATTACAGCCTTGATCCATCTTTTGCTCTCAGGTACGAACTCACGATCACTTATTCACATATTAACTCATTCACCGAGCAGCCAACCCTTTCATTACTTAGATTACATACTACTTATTAACCGAATGAGAGGTCATTACAGTAAAATCTCAGTCCGACGTGAGGTCTTGTCCGAGGGGAGTCAAATTGACATAGTGGTGTTTGATCGTGTCTCCCACCTCTACGACAAGGACTCCATTCGGATCCCTCCATTCCTGGGCTTCGCATGTGGGCTGAGATTTGTCGATCTCGCAATTTGATAATGCGGGTTTTTCTCCGGATACTCCGGTTTCCCTCCGTCTGCAAAGTCAACTTTCTCGCCGATTAAACATTAGCTTCTGGCTAGAAAGAATGAGCAACCACTTCCTTCGCAGTTGACTTTAAATATAGTTTTTTTTTTATTTTTTATTCAAGTTTTTTGCTGTATACAGTATAGGCGAGTTTCTGTTTACATTTTTTGCCTGATTAGCATACGCACTCTTCTTTCTAATCTAGCTACAAAAACAAAGCTTCTGAATATTGAACTAGTTCTGCAAAACAATTTTTTTCTAAAAATAAAAGAGTGATATGTTGAGTAATCTTTCCCTGATGTAGTTTTAAAAATTGGAAATTTTAGAAAGAATGTAAAGGCTCATTATCGTTTTTGCCTCCAGCTGTTTTGCATTTTTTCGAGTTGCGATTTCTTCCTTGAAACTACACACATAGAACCGAAAGTTCGGTCACTCATTTCATTCAATAAGTATTCTCAAGTTTTAAAGTCAGTTGTTGTATATCTTTGTTCTTTCTCCGACTTAAGTTGTATGCTAATGAAGCAGAATGTAAACAATGACGTCAGCGGAAACTCGCCTATTGACCGAGCGAACTTTTGTTTTTTAAAGTATTATATAAACAAACATGTCATTATCGTGCCTTTGGTCCATCTCAAAATTTGAACATTTTGAAAGGCTAAGGTCATTTTCAGTTGATGAAATATTGTTTACTAACATACTTTAATTAATTTACCTTATTGTTTATTTGCTTGTTTGCTTTATGAGTATCTGTTTTACTTTGAAGGTAACCTGCTGTTCCGGAAATTTGTGTAACTATGGCAATGTACCTGTGTCGACAACAGCTTCTACGGACTCTTACAAAACAAGCGAGCTACCAACAACTAAAGAGCAGGGCGAAACGAAGGAGTTACCAACAACAAAAGAGAAGATAAACCATAATACTTTATATGCTTCAGCTGTCTCTTTTCAGTCGATTAATAACCTTATAATTATACTTTTAGTAATGTCAGCAATGGTCACGTGGTAATCTGATCAAGAGAGCCGGTATTGTTTGAAAGAAAGTAATTATTGTTAAACAAAGTCGAACGTACAACTCACAATACTCGCAAGGACTTAACTTTAAGATTACAGCGCGCGGGTATTGGTGGGTCGGTATTATAAAGTTTGTGAGTTGTATCTTAAGTGCTCTTGGCTTTTCGGCAAGTTGCTTACAGAAACTTGACATTATTGCTAAGAATAGATGAAGTTAGCCCCATAAATAGCAAGGAAAAAGACATTTTTATAAGCAGCATTTTCCACACTACGCATGCTGCATGCAGATTGTCGCAATCAGAAATGTTTATAAGTAGCAATAGTAAGACGTATAGTAAATTCTCTCTCGATATAAAATGTTCAATGCTCTGATAAATTGTCAATATTTTCATGGAGTCTAATGACAAAGATGCTAAGATTAATGAAGCTATAACGCTGCTAATATCATAGCTACATAAATACTCGATTCTGATTGGCTGACGAAACATGGAATCTTTTCTTAATCCGTGCAACTAATTAATGTCACACATGTGGTAATAATTAATTGCACGGGTTTATCCCAGAGGTCTTTGAGGCTTAGTACATTTTCCAGTGCAAAGTGATTTCATTGTAAAGAATCAAGTATTTCATGCACTCATGGTATAAATTCACTTTCATCAAACACGCGCGGTTTTTTTTAATTCTTCTTGAGCGGTGGTATTTACTCTACTAAGTGACTTTCATGTCAATCAAGCACAAAGTAAAGCTCACTTGTAAACTTAGAAAGTCTTAACCGATACATTACGTATTGTAGGCATAATTTTTATTGGATGTTTTCTAAGAAAACCCTTAAGTATTATAGAAGAAGAATTATTATCTCATAAGAAAAGTAATCTTTCTGCAACAAGATTACATATTGCTTTCTTTAGCGTCAATAATAAATAAATAAATTGTTGCCATGTAGTAGCCAGAGACACTGAGAGGAACGATGTACAATACTTGTGAAGCAGCAAGTTCTAGTGTATATACTTTATAAGTTTTGTCATGTAAATATAAACAAAAAAAGCCTGAAGATGTTTTTCAAATTAAAAACATAAGTAAAACAGCTGAAGATACGACAGTAAATTCAATTAAGACTTTGAAGTTTAATCACTTCATTACTGAAAATTGCTAATGCTAGAGTTACCGTAGGATTAAGGTAAAGAATCTGGCCTCAAATTAAGTTACTCGTAAGAGCGCAACTGTCAACGATATCAATAATTGGGTTGATTCATTAAACCTACTTTATCTTTTTCCGTTAAGTTAACCTTAACTGTTGCACAGAAATCTTAATTATAAAAAAGAACAAATTTTATTTATACTTAAAATTTAAGATGTATTGTATTTTACGCACAATTGCATTTTCTTGGCAAGTTGAAAATTAGTGGAAAATGAAAAGGAATATTTTGATATTTAATTGAAGCAAGTTTTTTAAGGCTTGAAATATTATAAAATATATCTAAAGTTTTTGTTATATTAAATAGTTTAAAAGAGGAGCAAATAAAATTTTTCTTCCGAAAAACAAAAGCAGTTGTTTGGGTTGTTGTGTCTACTTGTTTGTAAGGGAATTCATTTAGAAATTGTAAGGGAATTCATTTAGAAACCCTTTTGTACTGCGTTATACCTTTTTTAAAAACGGACTAGAATCAGCCATACTGCAACGAAATAGCAAACACTTTAAACAATAAATGTGTTTTATAAAGTCAGTTCGCTCTGATGATATGTGTCATAGCCCGAAACGTAAAACAGTTTCTGTGGTGCAATAGAAGTTAATATAAGAACGTTTACAAAAATTAAAGAGCTCGATTAATCTGCTCTAATTAAACTCTTAACAAGCTCTGGGAAAACGTATTACCATTTAGGTGTTCCACAACGAAGAACCCCTCGTAGCTAAAAACTGAAGGGTAAGTTTAAAACAATTCTAGCTTTTATAAAGAATCAAAGACAACAACGGTAGCTGACATATTCTAGACTGGACGGCAAGCAAAGAATGACTATGTTACGTTTCATGTATAGTTCATTACACTGGCCATTAAATGAATATTTTAATGCTGCACATGCATTTACAAGATTCTTGGGTTTTTTTCTGTGTAATGTATTTGATTATGTTTTAGTTTCCTACGTTTCTTTTAATAAAATGCCGTATTTGGAGTGATTCTTTTATATTACTACGGGGATGGGTATATCAAAGAGAGGAGTCTATTTAACAATTATATTAACTTTGGCGAGCATTGTGGCGTATTATCCGGGCTCTAACGGACATTTTGGCGGGCGCTAATATATTAGAGCCCGCCGCTGTAAGCCAATTTTTCTGAAGTAGCCAAATGT